>JAUCMS010000105.1:1931895-1958570 GCA_032357445.1 Enteromius radiatus | reverse complement strand
ATGCTGGCGGTGCTTTCTCTCTAGTGCATGAGACGGAGTCTACACCCACACGAGTGGCTCAGGTAGTGCAGCTCATCTAGGATGGCACATCAATGCGAGCTGTGGGAAGAAGGTTTGCTGTGTCTGGAGGCCGGAGGAGGGCAACAACCTAGCAGCAGGACCGCTACCTCGACCTTTGTGCAATGAGGAACAGGAGGAGCACTGCCACTATTGATGCAAATGAAAGTCAATAGCTTTTATTTTTAAATAGCAAGTCTATTTAAATTAATTTCAGTTATATTGTCCTGATATAAATGTGTAAATTTTGGCACTAGCCATCACATAATCAAAACACTCTTCAGTGAATTACGTTGGTTTCTCTGAAATGTAATATAAATGCCAACTACAGAAAAACTGAACGTGTACGTTTGATCAATGCCCATGTCGTAAAGACCTGTTGATGAAGATGTTCACACTCAAAGCTGCTAGCAAACACTGCTGGTGAAGACGTCTAACAGCAGATGGCTTCTTGGATCGGTACTCTACTGCTTTTCCTGCATTTATTGGATGTATGCTCTGTCGAATTTGAACCACTGAATTTTTGGAAGCAAATCCTTAAATGGAAGACATTTGGGATGACCAGACCCCTTCCTAGAGCTGACCGTCCGGCCAAACTGAGCTATCGGAGAAGAGCCTTGGGGAGAGAGGTAAAGAAGAACCCAAAGAACCCAAAGATCACTGTGGCTCAGCTGTGAAAAAGCTGAGAAAGTTGTAGAAAGTCAACCATCACTGCAGCCCTCCACCAGTCTGGGCTTTATAACAGAGTGGCCCGACAGAAACAGTGCAAGACACATGAAAGCCTGCATGGAGTTTGCTAAAAAAACACCTGAAGGACTCCAAGATGGTGAGAAATAAGATTCTCTGGTCTGATGAGACCAAGATAGAACTCTTTGGTCTTAATTCTAAGCGGCATGTGTGGAGAAAACCAGGCACTGCTCATCACCTCCAATACAGTCCCAACAGAGAAGCATGGTGGAGCAGCATCAGGCTGTGGGGGTGTTCTTCAGCTGCAGGGACAGGACGACTGGATGCAATCGAGGGAAAGATGAATGCGGCCAAGTACAGGGATATCCTGGACCAAAACCTTCTCCAGAGTGCTCAGTCCACCAACGTTTACCATGAAACCTGACAGAACTGGAGAGGATCGGCAAGGAGGAAAGCAAGAGGATCCCCAAATCCAGGTGTGAAAAACGTCTTTCCCAAGCATCTTTCCCAAAAAGACTCATGGCTGTATTCGATCAAAAGGGTTATTCTACCAAATACTGAGCAATGAATACAATGAATTATGACCGTGTAATATTTAACTTTTTTCTTTTTTTTATAAATCTGTAAAAATGTCAACAATTCTGTGTTTTTCTGTCAATATGGGGTGCTGTGTTCACATTAATGAGGAAAATAAAGAACTTAAATGATTTTAGCAAATGGCTGCAATATAACACAGAGTGAATAATTTAAGTGGGTCTGAATACTTTCCGTACTCACTGTATGTATGTACACACACACACAAATTGATTTTCTTTCACAGTGTGTGGTGAAGCAGTGGGTAAAGTTGCAGCCCAAAGCAAGACAGATAGAGCTGGCTGTGAGTATGTCTACGCTGCAGATAAATCAATTAAAATGAGCTCATCTGACAAGCGTTTGTAATGTGCAGCACTGGTTGAGGTGGATAGCGATGGTCTCGCACATTCACAGTGACACCAGAAGATCCAGCTGCTGTACCCAGCAGGGAACAACTCGCACCTTCATATGAGCACTGGGGTTTCATTTTACACATATAGAGCATTTTGAGAAAACGAGGAATAAGAAAGGTGTTTTTAAGGGGCCAATCATAGAAAATCAAAGATTTTCCCGCCACTCATACTATTGTTTGGGGGCATTTTTAAATCAGTGTTACATTATACATACGAAAATGTGCTAAACAAGTCATTTACATACAGAGCTCTTAAAGGCACAGCAGCATAAGCAGGCTGCTAAAATCAAAGGGTCAGAGAGAAGGTGGAAAGGGTAATGAAAAAACTAAATTGTACCTGAGAGAAACCTTGAATAGCCTTATAACTTCAGGAGAAAATGCAAAAACGCTTGCACTTCTTCCAGCCTGTCCGTATATTTTATTATTGAGCAGAAATGCATTTCCACCTTATGGAATCTGTGGAATAAACAACTCTTGCATATCTATGCGTTAGAATAATATCTCCAGCTTAATTCAACATTCTAGAAACGAAAAGCCAGGGCTCTCATACATCAAAATCATTCCGACAAACTCCTCCGAAATGCACGACAGCACCGAAACACATCCGTATGCGGCTCGTGCATGAAATATTCCCTGACACGCACGCTGAATTGAATCTTAACGTATGAACCATACGTGCTTCAACTGAAATACGGCAGCTGTTTGCCATTCATCTACTCCTGTCCTTCTGTATTGTCTTCACTCATATCTCAATGGACTGCGTCTATTGTCTCAGCGTGCATCAATGCGATGTCCTCCATTACTGGCGCGACACTGAGGTCGTCCACCTCAAACATCAAAAGAATGATAAGCAGCCATGATTCAGAGAGATGCATGCGAGAGGCGGCCGCTCCGTCCAACGCTCGCCTATTTTCTGCGCATCACAATATCTCAGGGTCATTACACCGGGCAAGGATCAATACAAGAAAAATCACAAGTGATTGTGCCTGCCACTCAAGACGAAATGCAGGCCTGATCCTCTCTTGTGCCACGCGTCGCACTCCGGGCCCTGAGAGCGCATTCATCAATCCTGCTTTAATGTGCTTAACCTAACGAGCGCTGTTTAGAACGAGCGGGGGAGACTGTTTTGTTGCAAAGTTATTCGGGCCAAGTCTTCCCTTTGTAATGGATGGGGATGACTAAGGCAGATCATGTTTATCTTGATCTGTTCGAGACGAGGCTGGCGAGAGCGCAAGTAGAAGACAATGTAGGTGACGGGCTAAAATGTGCTCTGTTACAAAACCCAGCGAGGTGCTTCACTGCCAGCCCAACTGAACTTCAATCCTGACTGTTTGGGGTTCAAATCTTGCATCTCAAATAAGCATAAAAACACATCGCATAGACGCAGAATAAGGGACTATTAAAGACAAATTATTTTTATTTTAATTGTTACAACCCAACCTTTTACTTTCACATCAGCACAATTGTTTTCAACATTAATAAGAAGAAGAAATGTTTCTTTAGAAGCAAATCAGAATTTGATTGATGTGACACTGAAGACTGGAGCAATGATGCTAAAAGTTCAGCTTTGCATCACAAAAATAAATTATACTTCATAAAATATGCACATAGACATTTTCAATTGTAATCAAATATTTCGCAATATAATTCGCATATTTTTGATCAAACTTTTGTGATCGTAAAAGCACAACAAATATTAATAATAACTGTATTTTCTTTTATTCTTTCCAACTTCAAATTTGTGAATGATTATTATTGTATAATATAATATTACAAAATATACCTTTATAACTTGCATCTTGGAGATCAGCAATTCAATGCTTTCCCCCCCAATGCCAAATATTGGGTAAAAAAACCTATATATAATTTAATTCTGTAAACTCCAGAACAGAATTTACTTAGTGTTTATTAATTAAACGCAATGAATGATTTATATTACACATAAATGTAATTGACATTATAAATATATAATCACTATAAACATACAACACATTTATTTGCCATACTGGACAAATTTCTTCACTCAGTTCAATGCAATACACTCTGGGTCTGTCTCATCTGTGATGGATACATGTGTTGGTGACTTGTGGATAATTCCTTTAAAACACGTCCTTCATAGGCAGCTCACTAGGTTTTGGACCAGAGCCATGGTCTCCCTGGAGGTCCCTGGATGTCTTGTTCAAGCATCAAAAGAGACAAAAGAGGATCAAACTTTGGTGGTAAAGGTACAAACGCTCTTAAAGTCCCCCCCCCCCCCCCCATATGTTCCTCTATAGTCCGTTCACACACTGCCAATCATTTATGACCTTAAAGACACAGGCACACTCTCTGTCCGAACCATAATTACTGAAAATGGACAAATTACCCTCAGGCTAATTTTAGATTAAACACCAAATGTGTCAAGTTCAAGTCCGAACTGTTTAACATATGTTCTGCAAAAAGGTTAAAAAAAAAGTGCATAGCCACTGCTGCAACAGAAACTATACGAGATCTTGTTGCGCAGAATATGAAAAACGTATTCTGATTTTCAAACTAAATTCAGAACCTGAAGAATACCTCCTCTCATAGGAATGCATATGCTGAATGATACAGCACGATCCTTATTCAGTAGATAAAACTCTCAATTTCTCTTAGTTGGAGTTAGGCTGAACTTAATGAGTGTATATCCATGGATGTCCTCTGTTAGCTCTTTCATCTTGACTCTCTTGCCTTGACTTTCATTTAAAGGCTGGTAGTAGAGCGCAGGGAGCTGAAGGAATGTTTGTCTTTGCGATTTCAAAAAGCAAAAAGCCTAACCAGTCAGCCAAAGAGCTTGTACGGTATATTTCATTCACACGAAAAAAACGGTGTTCCTCTGAGATCCACTCCACTGTTATCAGAAGGAATGTGATTCACAACAATTTCCTAGAAAGTAAATATTAAAGCAGCAGCTGCTCTGATGGAGGAGAAAACATACTGTAGATGTGCAGTAAAGGAGTGTCAAGATGATTGAGACAGCATCCTAACCCCAAAGATACCTAAAGTGATTTAACACACTCCCTCTGGGCAAACTTTTGAAAATCATAAAATGTCTTTTACACATTTTGCGCTTATTGTAGAAATGTTTACTAATGTTTTATGAATTTCACAAGTCGTTGCTGAAGACTATATAAATGCAGAACAAATGGATCCTACCTGTTGCAAAACAAAATCATTTTTAACAAGTTTCTACTCACTCCAAAAGTCTCTCCAAATTAACTTCTGTTGTTTTCTCCACACAAAAGCAATTTATTCAGCATACTCTGACACATCCCTATTAAATTCCATATATTATTATAGTTTTTATTAATATTTTATTAGACTTTTTATTATGTTTGTTTTATTTTATTTTAGTTATTACTCTAAATATTAAGCAAATAAATACATAATTCACTGTGAATAACAATTTATTGAAACTGCTACTTTATTTCTCAAACCTTTCTCAAAAAGACATTTTTCTGGGTTTTTCCACCCCCTTCCTCTCTCTCTTTTTTGTATGTTACCTTCTTTCTTTTTTCACTCTTCACTCCACATCTCCCCCATTGACTTCCATTCAAACAGAACCGCCTCCTACAGTGTTATGCATTTTAAAACAGAGTTCGAAGGTTCACCCTGGGGGTAAGTGCTCCGTTTTCACGTTTGTTGCAATGAGTTATAGGATACATGCGATGCTGCTTTAAATTGAGGCCAAAATGTGGCATCTCATATTGCAGCCTTTACGAAGTGCATCCTTCTGTGTCTTGAAATGTCACCTATGCAGATCAATTTGAAACACATGTACAGATTGAGAGGAGGAGTAAAGATGAGGAGTTAATTTGAAGACTGCTATGCTTGCCACTAAGAGTACATAATCGGTGAGAACTTCTTATCTTGAACACATGACTCTGCTATGGAAGCCCTGTGATGAAATGTGGCTTTTCAAGACTCTCAAAGAGACCTGGATGAACCCAAAGCCGGGGTCAGAGCGTGATCATCGGCTGGATTTGTGAATCAGGGAAAGGTGCTCTGTAATGAGGTGTCCGCTGCTGCAGGCACTCCCTCTCACGGCACCGCTAATGCTCTAATTGGATTATTATGGTCATAATTAAGGATGGAACACACAGCGAAGAGCCACAGAGTCTACAGCTCATTACTGTTGTTCAAATGCAAACAAACAGACGTGGCAAACAAGATTTATAAAAAGGGGACGTCTCTGCTCAAATATCAACTGCTCTGCGTGCTGTGACAGATGGCTGAGGGCAGACTGTGTATTTTCATAGCAGCGCGCATGTCTGACCCACAATATATGGCTAATCTTTAGTTCTGCCATGCGACGATGACACAAATGAATGCAGCTCATTCATGACTTCCTTAAAGTCACCACAATATCCTTTGTCTTTTCAAACAACTCTTGAATCAAAAACTCAACCACGCTGAAAAAACACAGCATTCTGATGAATGTTTGACATAGAAACACTAAATCAGAACATTTTTCTGGAAAAACAAGCACAGTCTCACGACCAATTAATATGTATTCGTTAGGGGTGTGACGAGACACTTATCCCACAAGACAAGAACGCGGAAAGTGAAGTACAACCCGGCCTTAAATCTGCCTACACTGGACGCGATAAACAGACCATTGAAACCATGTAGAATTTGTGTCAGCACGTCATAAACAGAACGCGGCAGCAGTTTTCTGTTAGAGGTTTGTTGCGCCGCATCATACCACTATCGCGAGGATATCGTCGAGTTCTCGTGAGACCAGCCGCATCTTGCACACCCCTAGTATTAGTAGAAGGTGGCAAATCTGTGCTAATTCATACAAATTCATGAGACATCACTATGATTTTGTCACGATGACATATGATTTTGTACGATTTGTCTTAACCCCAGTGACGGGTAGGTGTAGGTAATTTGTAGCCTGGGCCCGTTCATACTTCGCGAGCAAAGTCAGTCCGGCAAAGCTGCCATTTTAGAGCATTTCCGTTCCCAAAAAAGTGGGAACCAATGAGAAATGAGCTCTCCCCCCTGGCACGACTGAGGCGGGTATAACACGATGGCGCAGCAGTTCTGCGACTGGAAACCATACCGGATTGACCCGTCTCTTGGACAACCGTCAACCCAATGTTTCATAACCTTTCGACGATGCTCAATTGCTTGCTAAACTCTTCGAAAATAATCACTGAATGACTGTAAATACCAGCTACTCTCATATTAATCTGGCAAAACTGGCAGAAATCACTTGACGACATTTTCCTACTGCTTTAATGAAGCTAGCTACAATTGGTTCCGCCGCTACGCATACGTCATCGGAATGAGTGTTCTGATTGGTTGTAGATTCGTCCAGTAGTATACAGAGGCATCTGAAGCTCCTATGAGCTTTATAGTCGCGGAAGCCAGGCCAGGTAATTTCTCCAAATACATACGAATTGGCAAATCGCTAAATATGTACGATTTAGCAAAAATCTAAAAAAATATATACGAATTGCCATGAGTCTGGGCTGGACAAAACCAACTGGGTAATCCGCAACTGAAGAACATTACTGAAGGGAAGGATATTAGTGAAATGATGAAATGTTTCTGGCTGTGTGTAGCACCTACATCTCTGCAGTTGAGAAACGGGCCGGTACAAACTGTACAGGACTTGATAGAAAACCCCTGTAGTAAGCGCACTAAACCATACATTTTGCATGAGAAGAATTTTTACAAGTCTTAAAGGAATAGTTCATTGATTGATTGACTGAAAGAAAAAGTCAAGACATGAGGGCGACTAAATTGTCTCATTTTCCAAGACTGCACCCTCTGGGGGTCATTTCTTTTGGCCACACACAACATCAAGGCTGTCTCGATTCAGAAAAGCAACAATTACTTTCCAAAGTAAGAAAGAAATTACAGCAATTTACATCTGACAAGGACAAACAGTGAATGGGATAATGGTTCTCTGAAACGAGGCTGACAAATGTGACCCCAGGGGGGTGCAGCCTTCGATATAAGACACAGTTAATGATGAAAAGTATATTTTTTTTAGAATACAAATAGCATTATCTGACCCTCTAAGGACATAAAGCACATTAAATATCCACACCCCAAGGATATCCGTACCTAAGAAAGAACAGATTATTATAACCGCACATTTAAGTAAGACATCTACGATACAGGTCTCTCTCTTACTCCCTAGCTCTCGCACGAGCTCTCATTTTCCACGAAGATCAGAGCGCTGTCAATCTCAACCTGGTCATTGCATCAGGGATGAAAGAGAAGACATGTTTCACTTGCGTCAGAACAGTCATGGAAAGAAAAGGGCCACATTCGGAGGCGTTTTCTACATTCTCTCTCTCTGACAACTAATTATGAAGTTTACATCCGTCTGTGCTGTGAAAGTAGCTGCTTTATAAAAGACAGAAGAGTTATAGAGCCCCATTACTCAAATGCTGGAAATAAATGGCGGTTGGAGTAGCAGGATTGCTCTCTTCCGAACGTGCAAATCAAACGCAGTCGTTTCATCCAACTCTCCAGAGAAAGAGAGCTCGTGCAGACTTTGATGTAGGCCCGCAGAGGATACTGCATCGACTGTCACGTCAGTTGAAAACATAGTTTTAGGGCTTTTTTTTTTTTTTTTTTATTAGTATTATTTTAAGCTTTGGTATAAAATAAAGACAATAGATTGTTGTAAGTGGCCTTTTGAACCAAGTACCCAGTTTGTACATCTATGATCTTGCTTGAAAAAAATTAACAAACAAATATATGAACAACTTTTTTCTTGTCAGGCGAAACAAAACACTTCTAGTTGTGGTAAACAGCAAACACGACTGATATAATATTCAGAATGGAACAAAAAAAATAAAAAGCTAGGAATGCATTAATATTAATAGGTTTATTCCTCAGTTTGAATGCCTAATACAGTTCATTGTGCATTCAGGCTACCTGTCATGAGACACCAACATAACGAGGAGGGCGATTTATCCGGGAGAACGGCAGAGCTGAGTCCCACGCAGGGCTAAGAAGATAATAAAGATTCATTTGTCATTAAAATGAAAGACTAGAGAATCTTTGCTTTCACTCTGTTCCTTATGAACTCGCTGTATATTGAGGATAATGGGCTACATATCATCTTTCTGGATCCTCAAAAGAAAGTCTGTCCTCTAATTTGGTCCTGAATTCAAAGTCTTATCTTTCAATCATCATTTACTCACCCACATGTCGTTCTAAACTTGCATGATTTTCTTTCTTCTGCGGAACACAAAAGGTGAAGAAAATTCAGGCTGTTCTTTCCCTTTTTAATGAAAGTGAAAGGGAACAGGTGCTGTCAAGCTCCATAAAAGCATCAAAAAAGCAGTCAACACAACTCACGAATTTCATTAGAAGTCTTACATACAATGCTTTAAGGCGAACTGACGATATTCTCTGAAATAGTTCTCAAATGCATATAATAGTTTTGTGTGACGGACAGATGAAAGTCTTTATATCCAGACAGTAGTTTTAAATTCTTATAATTCTTCAAATTCACACAATAGCTTTGTGTAATGAATAAACTACTGTGTATTGACTGAAACTGTTATTTAAGTCTTTAAATTTACGAAATAGTTTTATGTGACTAATGAATGATATTAACTGAAATTCTTTTAAGTCTTTAAATCCATACATTCGTTTTGCGTGACTAGCAAACAATGTTCATTGAAAATGTTACAAGTTTCTGAATTCATAAAATAGTTTTGTGACTAATTAAACTAACTGAAATTCTTACATTATAAGTCCATACAATAGCTTTGTATGACTAATAGCTGATATTCACTGAAGCCTTGCATTGTAAGTCTTCAAATCCATACAATAGTTGTGTGACAAACATATGATATTCATTAAATTAAATGTTTTAGACATTTTTATCATTGGATGACCAAAAGTCATTGACGTCGAACCTTATTTACGAACTTTTTTCGTTTCATAGAATAGAGAGCAGTAATATTGCCCACTCTTGTAACACTTTCCCCATTGGATTTCACTGTATGGAGAAAAAAAAAACGTCACCTTTTGGATTCTACAAAAAGAAAGTCATGACATGAGAGTGAGTAAATGATGACAGAATTTTCATTTTGGGGCAATTATTCCTTTAACAAGGTGAGTCAAGAGAGCGAGAGCGATGAAGTATCTTTGTCACGGTGAAGTGAGATCAGTCAGAGGTCCCAAAGATCAAAGTTCTCACTGTTACCAAAGCAACGCCTGAAGCGTGACAGAGCAAGTGTGACAATCACCCTCGGCAGGGTCACGGTAACCGCAGACCTGATCCGAGGCAAGATGGCTCCCCACTGAAAAAGACACAGATTCCTCTTCTGTTCACACTGAATGCACGACCATGTCTGTGACCTTGAGAGTCACAGCGCTCTCTGAAGAGCCATTCCATTAGTGTTAAACAGGCAGCGGCACTTTGAAACATTAGATATTCATTACACATTTTCTTTTTTACATCCAACGTTAGGCAGAGGCTAATGAGAATTATTGTGTTTAAATTCGAAAAAGGCAATTTGCAGCGCATTTTCTCACAAAAAAGTAGTACGATATAATGCTGTATCTGATATTATCCGTTGGGAACTGTTTACAGTCAAAACACCGAATGTACTGTATGAACTCATTTCAGAGTTGTGGGTCATAGATGAAAACAAAAATGAAGTTTAAAACACAATAAGCTCTTACAAACGTATTCAGGATGGTTCCATCGCATTTTGAAGAACCTTCTTCATTTTCAACAAAACATTTAATGACAGAGAACGTGATGTAACCATTCAGAAAAAGCGGTATTTTTCCCACATCTCAAACGCATGATGTGCAAATCATTAAAGAGTTACAAATACCGTTTTTACACTAAATATAAAACCAAATGGCCAATTCTGATGTCATGGGCCAAGTCGCCACGGCTAGAGAAAGAAATCACGCGTCCTTGAAATACATTTCCAAGTTCTCAATCTTCAAATCATTTTTAAGACTAATCTTTCACAAGAACATTTGAGCATAAAGCAAGCCAAACATGAAAGTAATCTTCAATAGCGATTAGCTTCTTTGAAAAAGTCGCCAGACCGTTTTGTGTCTGCCCCTTCACAAGGAATTTCATCAGTGCGAGCGTATTCTTGAGCTGCCATGAAATAACCACATTCGTCACCTTCGATTTAGCAATTAAGCCATTCACGCTGCCGTGTGACACCACCCACCTTGCTCGAGGAAGGCAAAAATAGCTTTGGGATCTGGTTCATCTTCTATTTCAAGTCAGCTGGTGACCTAGCATGCTGCTTAAAGACTCTGCATTGGGTGACCTCCAAAGCTTCAAAACACTCCAGAGGTTTACCAGTCTATTCTCGAGCCGCAACAGGAAATGTGTGACTCTTTTTTCCACTCGTGCAGTCATTCAGCCATCCTGAACCAACGGTAAAGTTCTTGCTGAGCTCTCGTTCTGATAGTGCCTACTAATAATTCTCTCGAGTGCCAGAGGATGCTTGAAGCATGTTCTCAAGGAGGTCTCCCTCCCTTCGTGACGGTCGAGCAGCGTCCCCAGAGGCTTTTCTGAGAGGTGTCCACTTTTCAACAGTGAAGTAAACTTCTGAATCATTAGGATGAACTTGACTCGTATTCACAATGGTTCTATGCAAGCATGTCAATATTTGATAGATCTCAGCGAGCATGTAGGGGGCAGAAGGCACAGATGGTCTCAAAGAAGTTAAGTTATAGAGTTGTATCATCAATATTTTAGCAAACCAACCTCATGTTCCATTCATGAGTGCCCTTGGCCTTGTGGGCAACACCAAGCACCTCTCTGACTCATCTTCTTTGCCAGAAAAGCAATGCCTTCTAGACTGCCAAGTGGTCAACTCTGTCCAAACCTGATGCCCTTCTCTCTGCTCTCTTCTCTCTGGAAACAATTGATCCACTGGCAGAAGAAACCGACTTCTTAATGATGAATCCAAATGATTTTGTGTTTCTCGTTACATTTCTTTTCAGTTTTCTTCAAACGCTGGTCAAGTATCAAGGCTTGCTCTGCACTCGCTTGCTATTAAAAAGCTGCTGACTCCGTGCAACCGGTTAATATAGGTCTCACACAATCAAACACAATTATCCTTATGCTGTGAGATGTGTGTGCATATATATCTTGACAAATGTGTTTGTCTTAAAATTAAAACCCAACGGAAATGATTTTCACAAAAATATTTTGGCACAGTTGGGCGTTCAAGTATTAGTGCAGTCAATCAACAAAACTCTTCTATTTTAGTGCCAAGAATATCTCAGTTATAGGTCAGCCCTAACAAAAACATTGGTGTTTTGCTGGAAACTATGGTTACACCGAGGTCACAGACACAATATGAGGGTGAACAAAGTGTGTAGGGGGCAAGTTATCAGCTTGGCTCATGAATATTAATTGTATGACATTCGCCCACTACTAATGTAATAATTGTTGAAAGTAAGACATTTAAAAAGAGGTACTACTGTAGCTGACTTTTAATGCACAGGCTTTTTGCACTGTTTTTAATTAAAATAAAAAATCTAAATAAATCATAAAATAAATGCCATTTACATTTAAAGCGGATGGATAAAATCTTCACTGAGGAACAGCACAAGGAATATTTATACTGGTTAAACATTATACTTAAATATAATGACTATGTCCCCAAAGGTCAAAGACAAAGTCGTGAAAATAAGTGAGGAAAGAAGGTGAATTTTGCATTTTCTATGGAATTCCAATGCATTATTAGTAGTATCGGATTGGTATTGGGTATCGGCAGATACACAAAGGCCAGGAACCTGTACCTGTATCGGAACTGAAAAAGTCGGATCGGTGCACCCCTTACTAATAAGAACGTGACAATTATCATGTTAAAGCATTCATTTATTAAATGATATACATACAAAAATAAGGAAATGTCAACAGACGAGCACATCAGCGCACACGGGGCAAAAAGTGCCGTTATAACACAGGCGCACATGCAGTTTTAAATTGTAAATGGTCAATGCCTTATCGCGCTGATGTGACCGAGAGCCCGACCTGAACCTGAGCATCCTTTCTAAATATCTGTCCGAACCCGGCCCGGTCGGTTCAGGTATCCATCCTCTAGTATGGAAGTTTACCCTTTTATTTCATGTTTGACACTTTAAAAAACTGTGTTGCTGGTGATTTATATCTGTGCTGTTTAATTCATCTGACAGGGTTTGTTTCTTTGATGGTGTATATTGCACTAGTAGCCTATCTAATCCTGTCTTGAAATGTAAATAAATATCCATTTAAACCCTTAAAGTTGCATATTTGTTTTCAGGATGGGATTTCTGCCGTTTTCTAACCTCAAGTTGCTTTTTGGGACATACATAGACTTGCTTGTAGAGAAGTTTATTACAGCCTCATAAAATCAACAATAATGATAATAATCATAGTGATATTAAAGCAAATATAGCTCTGGTATCGGAATGGTATCGGTATCGGCAGATATCCAAATTCAGGTATCAGTATCGGATCGGAAGTGAAAAAATGTGGATCGGTGCATCCCTAATTTAAACAAAAATATGCTTGTGCACCAAAGACACAAACCCTGGCATTATCAGCCAGTAACAAACACGTTTGGACTAATATAGCATAAATGCCAATCATGTATCCCTGTCATTATTACACTCAAAGGCACACAGCAGGATTAAGTACTTAAGAGAATTTGAAAAAACTAAACCACCTGTTAACCCCTCCAACACCCCACTCAGCTCATCTCACAGTCAGACGACCAGCAACTGAACCTAGTCTTTGTTCTTTAAAATAAATTCACAACCATATTCAAGTTCACCCTGGAGTTACAATAGATGAATGTTCCTTTCTGAAAAAGCACAATATCAGGGTGCTCATATTTGGGGTTGTATGGCAACCATAACTTCAGGCTTCAAGATCAACACTAACTCAGACTTTTATACCCATCCGTTAGTGCCCTGAAGCTACGAGTTAAAGGATTCTCTCACCGTTAACTTTGAAACAACTACTGAAATAACACTGTCTGCAATAAATAATAAGTATTGCAAAGCTCAAGTGACTCAGCCTACAAAATATATCTGTGACCCCACAGAAATTTAACAGAATTTAAACTTTGCTTCTACTGTCCTGCCGGTATGTGGTCTGTGAGGAAATGGCTCTCAATCTAACTCAATGTAGCAAAAAAATCTCAAGAAAGCATTTACAGCTCAGCAGAGCATAATAAAAATATAGCAAAAATAAATAAATGAAGATCATATTAAATTAAGTTAAATGCATTTTTTTTTTTTATCATCTTCAATTGTAGATTATAGGGGAAAAATTATACAGAAACTATAAACGATTGGGTAAATATATATTTATATATATTTAAAATAATACTTATTCATAATAAGTATAGTTCAAATCTATTACCATATGCATTAAATAAAGTGCATTAAGCACAAATTCAGTAGCTCCAATTTAGCATAAATATATATAAATATTAAACATGAATACATCAATTTGTAAATGTATTTTTAGTATACTTTGTATGAAATAAATGTATTTCAGTTATATTACTGTTTATTTTTTACTATCTCCTTCCATATACAGTAAATATATTTTTTGTGGAGGATTTCTACCTCTGGATAATGTCTGTTAACCACCTTTCTCTTCTGTCCATGTACACAAAAAAAAAAAAAAAGCATGCCATTCTAAAAAAAGAAAGGGAAGGAACCGCTCTCTCTAAGCTCACTTCCCCTCTAACCTCCATTACCATGTCAGCAAACAAAATCCGAAATGAGAATCTGGCGCAGGGTGATGAGGTCACACTGAAGTATGGGCGAGTGGCATCCACACACTGACTCTTTAACCCCGATCACACCGCATGGAGAGATAAGCAGCCTCTTTCTGCTCAATGCCCCAGATCACCGCGTCAACACAGTATGCTTTACACAGCTCAGTCTATCAATGACAGAATTACTGGAACGGTTTAGCTGGAGATTCGTTTGATCTGTCCTTGTGAATCTGACAGGGAGTTCTTAAATGATGCTGTCTTTAATCTGTGGCTGAGGTACTGACGCTCAGGAGGACTGATATTTTTCATGCTAACAATGCCAAGGTCATGGGTTTGATTCCTAGGGAAAGGAAGAAAATGTAAATGTGTACCTTGAAAGCGAAAGTCGATAAAAACATCTGCCAAATGCATAAATGAAAATGACTGATGTAAACAAAGTACTTTCGCTGAACCTGGTGATGGAGATGAAAAGAGTAAAGAGAAGAGAAGAAGCAGATTTTGCTGTGTTCAACGTGTCTCTGGGTCAACGTCTTTGTTGACCCCCTGGAAAAACATTGTGATTAGCCAATAAGATTTGAAGAACCAGTTTATAGTTTTTGTGACGTTTAGGCTTACAATCAGTGTTTGGTGCTTGTGCATTAGTGTCAGTAATCTATTATTAGATATGATTTAGGCATCACTCATGGGTAAGGTTAGGTTTAGGTGTAGAGATATGGTCAAAACTAAAATTTTGGATTAAAATGTTGTTCCAGGGTCAACAAAATATGTTGACACAGAAACGCATCTAACTCAGCAAAATCCAGACGAGACGAGAAGGGATGGATGGATGAATTGTGAAGGTGAGAGGGTCAAAAGATTAGAGATGAGAGGTGAAGAAATGCAAAGAAATCAGATGAGAGGTGAAGAGACTGAAATTAGAAATTATGAAATGAGAATGCTATTAATTCTAATCTAGAATTCTATTGACTGCATTCCACAAGGACAGACGAAGGATAAAACACTAGAGTGTGTCGGTGTAACAAAATAAAACAAATTCTTCGAAAGATGCATTTTGTATTTCACATTTATATTCCCGGCAGAGGCTTTCATAAACAAGTGAGATTCAAGAAAGCGGACATATTGATTATATGACAGTTGTCTACGTAGGCAGCTAAAGTGTGAAACAGGACACGACTGCTACAAGCATCTCACCCGCAACCCCTCAGACCTGCTCGCCTTCCTCTGCTAGATACAGTACGGGCGAGATTAAAAGCGACTGCCCTAAAATGATTATGAAAAGCTTAAGGAGCATAAGGTGGGCTAGCACACGTTAGCCAGGCAGGAGGAGCTCTGCCAAGCAATTTGGAGTTCTGATCCTTGAAAACAACTACAGTCGAGTTGAACTTGTTACCGACCAAAAGCCAGCAACGTCCTCGGAGAGCCTGAGCTCGTAATAACACAGAAAAAAAGCACCCAGGAAACAAAACGAAAGAAAAGAAGCGAATGCCAAAACACATTTCACCTGACCTCGAGAGAGGGAGGAATCAATAGCCGGAAGTCATCCGCGCTCTTTATGGAGGCCTCCGCTTTGATGTAGCACTGAACGCTCGCTCACAATCTTCCTCAGCCTTCATCCTTTTTTTTTTTTTTTTCAGTCAGCACTGCTTTGTGCCTCCCTCTGCCTTGTCAAGCTCCCTTAAGGGCCTTGCGGTCTCTCTTCAACAATTTATTTAATTATTTCAAATATTACACAACAGTGTTTTGCTGAAATGATAAATTGGACGCTGGATACAGTGCATGTATGGTGTAAAAATGTAAAAAGTGGTGCACCATGCCGTGAAACTCTACAGGATACGGCCAACAATTATATATTAGTTCCCGTACACCTTTTGCTATTCGCCGGGCTGCCCTCCCTACTCAACCTTTTTCCATTAAATTGTCAAACAGTCCAATAAAAGATACAGTGCTAAAATCAATAGCTGTGTTTGCCTAGGAGGTTTCGACGGCTGCAGATACACACCGCGGGTCACATTGCGGCCCATGCAGCTGATTACCTCCAGACCCTCAGGTCACCGAGTCAGGATGCCTCCCTATCCCAGAGTGCGCCGCTTGGATAATGGATGAGGTCTATGTTTGAAAGTTCATTTGAAGGACAAAGCTGTCTTGCACACATCTATGATGATAGGGGATTGGGTGACTGTACTGGGTTTTGCGTGGGTTGGGTTTTTTGGTCGGTACATCACAAAGAAACAAGAAGCAAGCCAATTCCTTTCATGCAGATCTAATTAGCCTGGAATTCCAAAAAATTATTTGGAGGGTGGTGAAGTTCTTGTTTAAAATCTTGTCTATATCTTCCAGGAATTAAGCAACAGCTGTTTCACACGAAATGCTTCAAAGATTCAGTGAGGAAAAAGAAACTGTCTGGACACCATCAATAGAAGCGGGATGTAACAATTCAATTAACAAGAATCCCAAGCAATGCTCCATTTAACGCAATTGTCTCGTGTCTCACGGGGGCGGACGGTGCATGTTAAGTGCAGAAATTTCTGATGAGCTTTTCTTTCCTGGCATGTGGGCAGGCAAATGTGCATGGTCAAGCCCAAGGAGAGACCATTTCTGGGATAATAGATTTCCCAGCGCTAGGCTTACTCCACTTTTTTGGGTTACTGGGATGAGGGATTGGTTTCAGGCGTGTGGGAGGCTGCCAGGTGTTGTGTGGCCCCAGGATAAAGAGAGATATATGGATCCATCCTGAGGAGGAGAAATGAGGCTGGAATTACACCGTAGAGCATGGGAAAGTTGCAACATACTGGCCGCGTAGAAGACAAACAAAGGGGAAATCTTGTGGTAAAGCTCGCTTAAGGCATGTACAATAACGCTTACACAATCATGCATAAAAACATTTGCAAACACAATCCCTGCTAGACAGCCAGGTCATCATGTGATCAATCCAGCCTTGTACCTTTGTAGCTCAAATTTTGGCTTGTACTATGGAGGTCTTACTAGCCTTATTCACCTTTACCAAGAAGGTCTACCAGCTGAGCCTGGTCTCCTCCCGCAGGTGGTCCATCCGGTAAACCAACACCAGCTTAAACCAGCTGGAAAACCACCTTAAGCTGGGTTTTAGCTGGATTTCCCAGAGGGGATAATGTACTTTACCTGCAGGTGCAAATACACGCATATTCATATCATACGTTTGTCATTCGCAATATCTATTATTAAATATTTAAAATAAATTTTTACTCAAAAAAGACTTTTTTTTTTTTTTGCAAAGTGGTCTTTAATAATTCAATGTGAATAAGGTGGTTTTAAATGCCATGGAGTGTGAGTCACCATGTTATTCTGATCTCTCACAGCTATGAGAGCCAGCTCATTTTAGCACACGCTAACCAGCTGAACGGAACACTAAGGCCCAGAGGAGAAATAAAAAAGAGATAGATAGAGAAAGAAAGATGGCACTCTGCCAATATCAGAAGAAGAGAAGGTAAGACAGGTCTGCCAAAGCTCAGTCCCCACTGACTTTCCAGTTCTCATGACTCAGCGCCTTTGACTTTGAGAGCAAACCCACTCTGGGATCTTGATACAGGCATGATGCTAGGTCTACCTAATAGCGAGATACGCATCGGTTCTTTAGGGTCCGCCAAGCACGGCTCGTGTGAAAGACACGAGCTATATATAATCCGATGTTCTCGCTGTGAGGACCGTCGACAAGTGTGGACGGTGATTGATTTCAACCTGAAAAAAAGCGACACATTCCCCTGCAGTCTACCAGACTGAAAATTAAATAAATAAAGAAAAAAGATGAAAAGTCAGAGTGTACCTGTTATTTCTGGTGTTACCTGTGTCACTTAAATTTGTTCCAAATTCCTCTCCCTGCGCACACACACACACCTCTTCCATCTTCTCCCTTTGGGTTTGTGTTGTAAAATATGCTGAACTGCAGGCTCGGGCAAGGAGCCGCACTGCTGAATCAAGCTTTCAACAGTGCAAAGGAGCGTGGAACTCGTTCTCTATGCAGCACTCTGCCTTTTTGTCTCTCCTCTACTCTGTCTGATCTCTTTGCTGTTCTGTCTTTTCTTTCATGGTGCTCCCTTCTCATTTTATTCTCTTTCTCCATCCTTCCAGTATTAATCAAAGGCTACCAGAATGCTCACCCCAGCCATTTAATTATTCATGGTAATTCCTCGCCTGTAACCCATGCGTTACTTTTTTACAGACGTGTGCTTACATAGCTATCTAAATGAGGACATGCCATAGACTGCTATTGTATTATATTAAGCCAATTCTGAAATGAAAACAAGTAGTTTATTCCTTAATGTTTGAAATTTAAGAGCATCAGTGGAGAGAAGCCATCACTACTACCGTATAAAGGAAAAGAGCCACATGAAGATTCTTCAGAGTGTCTCCTCTTATGCACGGTTTTTCAACAACACAAAAATAGTAAATGATGCCATAAATTCCCATTTTTGCACCTACTATTCATCAAATGCATTAGTTACACCTCATGAAACCACCTGATACTCATTTTCTTCATGCACGATCACATTCTACTCTTTCTGCACACTTGAAAGGAGCTCTAAGATTCCTCTTTAAACTAAATCTTATAAAAACCCCTCCCCATCCTCTGATTCTCTTTGCCTCAACAATCACCCGCTTCCTCCATCTCTCCTTCGAGCTGATTATCGCAGTGCACAAGCTCTTTCAGGGCCAGATAACAGGGCTGTCTATTGTCGTGGATTTGAAGGCTGTGGCTGCCCTGCGTCACGCCAGCACAGCGGCGGGAGGAAAGGTGGGCTCTCTCGATAAGGCCCCAGCCTAAATCAACCAGCACTTCCTCCATAACAGCTAATTAGCCAGTGCTGAGCGCCCGGGCGCACATTCGAGCCGTGCTGTCCGTCAAGCTTCCAGCAGCCATTGACATCCACCAGCAAATGTCAAGTCCGCCTTTTGTGATCGAGACAAGCCTATTACAGAGAGGCATGCTGACGGGTGGGGGAGAGGGGGGCACGTTGGCATTCAGAATAAAAAAAAAAAAAAAAAAGGTGTGCGAATGGAGGGGTGAGACGAAGACAAAAAGAGTGAGAGACTTCCCTTTAAAAGCCTAGACGTGTAGCAATTGCAGTATTTCTAACTGGCCAGCTGTCAGACGGAGATGGCTGTTAAAGGCCACATTCAACAAGTCAGGAACTTGAAAGAGGGAATAAATGTGTTCACAGACAGTGAATAGAGAGAGACAGGAAGAAAGAGAAAGAGAATCAGAGGCTAATATCTGTACATGTAGAGCAACCATCCAAAAAATAATTGCTTCATCATAGATTTATCAATTGAAAACAAAACATGTTTAAAGTCAATGTGTAATTTCAACTAAATACAATTAAGTTTAGCACTTACACATTCACTTACTCGCATGCCGAGTTCTTAAAGTCTTTGTTTTATAGAGGCGCTGTAGTCTTTAAATCATTTTCCTGCAGGTCAAACATGGCGATATCAACGCAAAGGTTTGACTCCCAAAAACAGCATGAGCTAGCAAATTTTTTAATCAATGCAAACTAGGGATCTGACTTTTTCAGTCCCGATACCGATACATGCCTGGGCTTTGTATATCTGTCAATACCCGATACCAATCTAATATCATAAACTACATACCTTCCACCTTATACCTTCCTTCCACCATGTAGAAGAAACTAAAGGCACCAAACTTTCCTAACTACGCTTGCCATTGACCTTGAATGGGTGACGTCAAGCGTTGACGAAAAGAATTGTGGATCCGTCGGCAACGCTTCACTGACGTTGCTCGCTGGAAAAGTTGAGAATTTTTCAACTTCTGCCGCAAGCAAGCGCCGCCGACGGAAGCGTCAACCAATCAGGATCGTTCTATGCAAATACAGTAGCCAGGCAGCAGCCAATCACGTTCATCCTACTCAAGAGCAGCAAACTAATTTAATTTGCTGACGCTGCTATGACAATGGCGTAGTGCCAAACTTCAGCCACGCCTTCCATCAAGCTTTGACGCTGACGCCCCGTGTGAACACACCGTTATGCTCCAACTGTTCCAGCATGCGACACACGTGCTGCTAATCAATGATGTAGGATCTGCTGCGACACTGTGACCTATATTTACAGTAACTGGTTGCGACAGAGGAAGAAAAAAACAGCTATTTTTTCAATCTCATGGCCGATATCCGATCCTAATATCGGATTGGTGCACCCCTAATGTAAACGTAATTAATTTTGGATACAAATATCTACCAAATTTAAATGTTAAATGTAAAGACCAAGAGCATGGTGACTGAAACGTTACAGGTTCAAACCATACAATTGTTGACATTATGACATCCCACTAACACATGAACTTACTCTGATGTGGAGATTTTAAAATCATTGTTTCATAGAGTAGCGGTTAAAAATAATATTCCTGCAGATCAAGCAGTAGAGCATGGCAACATCAAGTTTGATTCCCAAGGAAAGTAATCCTTACGTGTAATTAGTGTAATAAAAATTCAGCTAAATAAGAACTGCATCTGAATGAGAGAGAAAACGAAAGGAAATTCCAAAGACACTGTCAGCATTATTGTATCTGATGTACTGTAGTAGCTGGGTGGAAAAAAAATCAACAGACAAAGATGAAGAGAGACAGATATTTCCTTTGAGTTTTTTGGCATGCCGTCCTTTTGTATGCCTTGTCACATGAAAACCAGAAGTGGTGTCATGTATTTTGTTTAAGACTGACAAAAGTTTTGGTGGAAGTGTGACAGTGAGCGAGAAAACATTAGAGTGACACTCCAAAGAAACCAGGATGGCATGGGCACCAGCACTCTGTCGTATCACAGTGGCGGAAAAGCTTTTTGCGAGGCGATAGCCATCCACATTTAGCCTTGAGTTGAAAGATAATGCCATGTTATATATTCTGACACATTGTTTTGCTCACTGACTTCCAGTGAAACTACAACTGTTATCAACAGAGAAGGCCTGGAATCACTGGAAGACAATTTTCCTCCATTCACTGCTGAACTTGGCATGGATTCGGTATAATACTGTCACAACAACGCTTTCCAGTGTTTACCTTACTGGCCGTATTTGTGCAATTTTATGTCATTTTTTCCCCCAGACATACTAGTCAAAACTTCTTAAAGCCAAAACTTATATAACGACTGATACACAAAATTGAAACCAAACTAAATACATTTTTTAAGTACTGATTCATAGGTATACAGTAATAATATAATTAGAGGTCGACCAATGTATCGGTTTTGCCGATTAATCGACGCTGATAGTTGATTTCTGGAACTATCGGTTATCAGATCTAAAAAAAAAAATCTTCGTTGATAGTTTTTCCAGGTTGCGTCCGCTGCTGAAGTGCCTGTGAAGGGTCCGTTAATCAGTATACAGTGTGAGAGCGGCCTCTAGAGGTGAAAATGACGGAAAACACATGCATTTGTTTTGAAACGTGATACGGTGCGGACAGCGCTGACATTTCTGATGCACATTTAAAACGCAGACAACGAAAGAGTATGTATACAGTAGACTCCAGCACATGATTTCATGTAAATATAAAGTAATTAATTTGTTGACTGGATGCTGAATTGGAGAAAGAACAGCAGTATGTTTGCCAACAAAGCGAAGAGGACGCTAACATTAAAAGTAGGGGTGGGCAATATGGGAAAAATACCATATCACGTTTTTTTTTTTCTGGGGAAATCATGATTCACGATTTTTATCCCGAATTATTTTTCAAGTTGGTTTTTTAAGACTATTTTGCCAATTACAGAGGTAGGGGTGGGCGATATGGAAAAAATATCATATTACAATTTTTTCAAGGATTTTATCATGATTCTTTGTCATTGATTTGACCATTTTGCAAGTTGTCTGAGCAGTACAGACAAACTAATTTGCCTTTTTTATAAAAACAAAGCCTTTCAAGGTAACAAAGTATAACAAAGAAGGGCATATATTTAGGCCAAGATAAATCGTTGTCATTTTATCTTTGTTGTTCGAATAGATACACACTACAAATAAACATAATATGAGTAAAACAAACAGCGCTTTTATTTTTCAGGAAGTGTAGGTGTATTCAGCAGTATCAAAACATGAAAGGTGATACACTATATACGTATACACTACATACGTCATTTACTCACTCTCAGTTCGTTTTAATCTGAATAAGTTACTTTTTTTCTGTTGAACATTATATTAAATTCAATGAGGACCAGCTGTTTGGTTACTCAAAAGATCTTATTTTGTGTTTAGCACAAGAAAGAAATTAATACAGGTTTGGGACACATGTAAGTGAGTAAATAACGACAATTATAATTTTTGAGTGAACTATCCCTTTAATGACAAGCAGCGACATGTTTAGTTCTGTCCCTTTAAGAGATGCATGCATCTAATATACTGGCATGTTTTCCTCTTGATGTTTTTATTTAAAATTTTTTATCCAGTGTTCATTTTAAAAACTATCGGTTAATTAATCGGTTATGGGCAAGTGCAGTCCAACCTAGCTATCAGTATCTGTAAAATTCAATATCGGTTGACCTCTAATAATAATAATATAAAAGCATCGTAATAACTATTTCTAAGTATTTTTTTTTTTTTTTGAATCATTGTCTTTGTATTGCTTGTAAGAGACATGCACGTAAAATATGGCCTTGACATAAATGAATAAAAGAAAAAGCATGGGGGAAGGAAACAGGAGAGCAGAGAGAAAGCAATTCACTTTGAGGGGCTACTGTTTGCCCATCTTCCAGCCATAAAGGCGGGAGAAACAGTAGCCTTTGGGATAACAGAATGGATAATGGTGTTTTCTCAGGCCACTGCAGTAGAGCGGTTCGCATTCAATTACAGCCTGCCCCTTCTATCTTCATGCCCCCCTCCGCAGATGCTGTTTCAAATCATTACCTGAGAGGAAGAAACAGAGAGTGGGCAGCCATCTTCGCTGCCTCGAAGCAATACCGAACCCTCGTAGACACACATATGTGCATCTGCAAAAACACCCAGATGGACTGTTCTGCTAGTTGCCCACCAGCTAGTCTAAACAATCACAGACACAGACCGCACACGCCACTGGCTATATCAACAACGGATGATTGTGTGTATATATTTCTCCCTGTACTTGGTCTGTCAGCATAAAATGAGACCTCCACTATGGTTAAGCTGAACCAATGAGACACTAAGAAGCATATTATCGCTAGCGGTGGCCAGAGAAGATTAGCATGTTTGAAAGCAAATCTGAAACGTGCTTAGCATATTTTGCACATCAGCTAATGAGTTCATCCAAAAGCTAGAAAATAAGCACCTATCTGCTCAAAACATTCAGTTGGGCTAATCAACATTGATGGGAAAGGTTAATGACCTTGCATATTATGGCAAAAATGTCGGAAAACACATGCAGCAAGTTGCCTAGACATTCATAAACTTGAGAACATACTGCTCAAAGTAACAAATTTATTAGATGTTTATGTAAGAGTTTTACTGTAACTGAATCACCTATTTTGGGAAATCGCGTGAATATTTGTGTACTGAACTTTCACCTGAGACCAAAACAACAATTTTGAACTAAAAATGGAAAACGTTTAATGCATTTGGGTCATTAGTTTCCATGACAACAGCATTTTGATGGCCTTGAAACATCATCTTGTGTATGGGTAAAGATTTTAACGTTCAAGTCTTTAATAACAATACCCCTAACATCTCCAAAAATAAAAATGAGATACAAATTACGTGTTCAGTCTATAAGAATGTGCATTTGCGGAGGTCCATAGCATTTCTTTACAAAGTGACATCGCCAACTACAGTTTTGACAGTTGTTTTGTTTAACATGTGTAAACATGTTATCACCTGTTATCATTTTTTCAATTGTTGGAAAATTATTTAATATGCTCAATATAGGGGGCAAAATGCAGAAGTACTTATCCTATGATCAGTTAGACTGTGATTTGATTCAAATTAGATTGCGATGCATTTCAGTTTTGGTACTGTATGTGTGCTTGCTGCATCCTAAAACGAGACCAAAACAAAATGAAACCTCCAGCTGAGCTCATCAACTCTGAATGCCCAAGGACAGTGACATAGCATGAAGTGAAGTTCCATATGAGCTCACAGGAATATGAAAATATACCCAAACACCATGGCCTGCTCCTCCCAGCCGCTCTCTCTAAGCACAGCCTGAGATTCAGCAGCATCGATCACAGGCGGATGAATTATGAGAGTGTCTGGAGAAGCTGGAGGCTGCGGCTGGTGAGGGGCAGCCTCCAGAAGAATGCCCCTGCTCAAAGGCACCTGCAGGTGGGGAGAGAGTGATGGATTGGGGGTCTGGGAGAGAGATGGTGAAAATCTCTTACTTTCATTGAGAGGCAGTCAGTGTTCAGCATCAAGCCATCCTCATTTGTGAGATAGAATGAGAGAGATAGAAAGAGAGGAAGTGCTCTGTTCCAAAATCTTAGATTGGCAGATGCCTTCTAGCGTACCTGGAGAAAAACAACATTAGCTAGACTCAGCTGGGTTGCTTTGTCTTAACTGGTTTATGCACATTTTAAATTGTGTTATCGTGGCGTTCAGATGGTTTTACTGGTTGGCGAGATGGTTTCCCAGCATGACCAGCATGCCTAAAATCCATTTAAAAATGGTAAGCAGACCGACCTACAGTATGAAACTGGATTGAGTTAAGCTCACTAGCCTACGTTCACCAAGACTACATTTGTTTGATGAAAAACACAGTAAAAAAACAGTTTGCATACAGTTGAGCTGCTTCATATTTTTGTGGCAAAATGATACTTTTTTCAGGATCCAAAAGAGCATTTTAAATATCGTAAAATTCTAAAATGATTTACTGTCAGTTTTCATCAATAAATTTCTTATTCTTCTTGCAATGCTTCAAGGCTAAGCTAAAATAAACAACAGAGAAAAAGGCCCCTGTATCTACACTTTCAGGAACTCAATGAAATATAAGTGCATTTATAGTCAACATTTCACTCACCTCATCTGGCATTTACTTGTTTGCAAGGCCTTCTGGGATATTTACAATCTCGACTTGGAGTTTAGCCAAAAAAAGATATTCGCATCACGTCAGCAGCGCAAATACAGTATGATCTAGTTAGCAGCACGGTGGGTTTGGAACAGAGCAGGAAAGAGAAAGTGAGAGAACAAATAGATGGCTTCAAAGTAAAGGGCTATAAAGTGGTAAAAAGGAAAAGAAAGAAAAACAGTTGTCACAGCATTACCGAATAAGGAGTAAATCTATAGCTAATTAGTGCAGGAGCTACGGCAGCAAAGCTATCAGTCATTCGGTGAGCGAGAAGTGAGACAAGGAGACAGGATGCTGGGAGGAAGAATTGAAGCTCACACTGAGCTTTAATGGAGGTCAGGGGACCCCAGTCCACGACGGACCTGGAGCCACACGGAGAGACGAAGTGCATATCATCATTAGCAGAGGCTTACCATTGCCCAGACTCGCAATTTCCATCCCTGTGATCGCCCCATGATGCGCGTTTAATGGTGAATACAGTCACCCGTGCCATGTTAGAGGTCCTCAGACTGGGGACGGATGTACGCTCCGAACGACTGTAAAACTGCAGTCATTAAAGCGAATCCACTAAAGAGGAAGCAGAGGAACGCTCCTCTCATCTCATCAATCATCTTCTGCCTAATCCAGCAGAACTGCAGATTTATCAAGTTTTAAAGGTACTTTAAAAAACAAAAACAAAAACAAAAACAAAGAAAACTAGTTGACTAAAGAGTACTGCAGTGGCACTTTGGCATAGTGATGAAATCAGATGGCAATATCACAGTATTCTGAAATATAATAAAGAATATTCAGAAGTATCTTATACATTATATCTCATTAGTATTGTGAAGGAACCATGGTATTTTGAGATATACTATATTACACGAATACACCACGTATCTGTATAACATATTTACACCTTACTGCGGTGGTGCCATGGTATTTTAATAGATATACCATGGCAACACATGCAATACACCACTTTATTAAGGTATTTCCAATAATACCTGGTACCTGGCAAAAAAATGGCAGTACCCAAGTAGTTTTGTACTCCGATATAAATGGTACTGTATGACTTGTTAAATATAATTTACCTTATCTTGAGGTGGCAAATTTGTGCTAATTCGTACAAATTCGTACGACCTCACTTGTAAAAATTTGGGTCGTACGAATTTGTACGACTTAGCCACCTCATATTATATGTACGAAT
>JAUCMS010000105.1:1911564-1931661 GCA_032357445.1 Enteromius radiatus | reverse complement strand
AATCTTGTTCTTTCTAATTTGTACGAATTAGCCACCTCATATTATATGTACGTATTGCCGTGAGACTGCGTTGGTATGGAAGTATACTGTTTTTTAGCAGGAATTTATGCAATATGTTTTGATTTGGTTATGAAATCTGCCATGAAAGTGACCTTTGTGAGTTGTGGTTCATACATCACTACACTATTGACAATAGACCCTTTTGTCACAAGATTTCACTAATGCGACCGCAATTTCAATTACCAGTCAATAAGGATGTTAGATAGCAAGGGCTCGCTGTGTTGATATGCATGGATATGATTTCTGTACATGTGCAGACTTCACGCTTTACATGATCAGTGTGATGCAATCGTGTTACGGATCAAGTGTGTTGTGCTTTATTGACTGCAAGAAAACCACAGACACGCTTCTTTAGATAGAAGCTACTGTATTTCTGTTTACCACACACTTACACGCTCTCTCTCTCTCTCTCTCGCTCCACTGCTCTCTCCCACACACTCAGACACAGCGCTGTATTCACATCAGCACTCTGCATTCCAATCACATATGCGCTTGCCGTTGCCTCGGAGATGAATGGAGAGGCGGGATGCTACATTACGTGAGGCTCGGAGCACATTGCGTGAGTCACAAATAAAAAGGTGCCTTTTAAGCAAATTCAGTGATCAGCGTTAGCCATTTTACACACCCGCCACTGTTGTTGTCGCTTCCTGTGATTGCGAAGGGAACGAGGGAGATGCCATGGCAAGGACACAGGGCGGCACGCATCACTCAGCCACCACAGAAACAAGGAGGGGCGGCACTCCAGAACACTGTTAGAAACCGAGAGGGTTTGTTTGTGTATTAATGCGGTCAGACGAGAAGGGGGAAAAGAGGTTCTGCCAGGAAGGGAAGGAGGAGCAGATGAGAAGAGAACGAAGAGGAAAACAGAAGCAGGGGATAATTACAGAATTACTGCCGCCATTTAAACACGCAAGATCATAAACACACGTCATTACTTCTGCAGAATCACATTTATGACCACATCAGCACCCAAAGATGATTTCTGACCCATATTTCTCGAATTAAATTGAATTCCATATTTAAGAGTGAAACCAAATATGCAGCGCAGTGAAATGTAGGGTGGATCTACGTTTGACAAAGCATTTACTTTCTCTCTGATTATTTCACTGTTCATACATTATTAATGTGTTCATTTATTCCAAAGAGATCATGTGTATATTTGTTCCAACCAATGCGCAGACCCTATAGATGAGGATGCTAAAGTCAACATAATATCCAGTTGATTTTTCCCCATTACATGACAAATGTTTAGAGTGAAATAGGATATTTAATGAGGATAAATAATGTGAGGCTATTACATTAACCTGGAACTGATTAAATTACTAAAATGGATATCTATGTGAAAAATACTTGGTGACCCCATCATACTATTTTTTTTCCTTAAGGCATGTTGGCGCCTTATGGAAAATGGAGAAAAACAATGTAGAAATTGATTGCATTGCCAAAACATGTATCTATATATGAAAAATATGAGGGCTTAGTGAGAGACAGAGTGAGTTTAGTTAAAAGATGAATAAATAGAAAAAAAAAAAAAAGAATAACAGAGTGGCGACTTGGTTTCTTTCCACTGGTTGTTCACTGGGAAGTCAAGCATACATCACCAGAACATCCAGTTATGACAGTTCAATGAATGGATAAATGAATAAAACATATGCATGGACGAATCATTCAAAATACGATCAATAGCATGAATTTAGAAAACAGATATCATGCTGCCTTGCGGAGGGGCAAATTAGATTCCATTTTTTGTCATTAATTTGTCTTGCAATTTGTCTCTCAGAAGGAGTGGAAAAGGGAGAGAGGCGAGGGAACTTTCACATTTTGGACTTGCAGAGATGTAGCTGTCACACTTTCAAAGGGAGGCAGGCAAAGCAGGGAGGAGCCTGAGCGTGTACGCCAGTGTCCTTTGTGGGAATTTTCTCAGATCCATGAAAAGACTGCGCGCTCCTGTCGGAACGCCAATCCGACTGAGAAGAGATCTGTGAGGTTTAGCGTGCTCTGTGAGCTGTCAATCACCAAGCAAACGAAAGATTCTCTCCACCATTGAATCACAGAGCTCTCTTTATTGTCCTTGATATGTATCCACGTAGTTCAAAAAGCTGCTGTGTATGTATCGATCATGCAGGATGAATGCGTTGTGGGGAAAATGCCAGCGAGATGTAAATCGCACAGTGGCGGACGGTATTCGGGCTGAGCCTACAGGAAAGAAAAATGACAGTCGAGATCTCTTTAAAACCTTGACTGCTTTTCCTAGACAGCAATGACTTTAAATGGAGTGCAAATTTGCTTTGGCTGAAGTCTTCTGCTTCGATGTTCAAAAGAAATTTCAGCGTCTCGATCTGCATCTAAATACCAAATCTGAATATGAACTCGAACATTTCTCATCCAGTCTTTCTGAGCCACATCAGGCATGTTCACATGCACTCATTTTTCTCAACTGGAATCTATTCATCCAGAACTGAAGAAAACCACTGCAATAATGTCACTGGAGCTACCGTGAGCATAACTGTGCATATGCATGATGGCACTGTGCCTCTGTGTAAGGTTTTTTTGAAACCGATTAAGAAAATAGCATTTAAATGCTTAATTTTCTTCATGCTGATGGGATTATTTCAGGTTTACACCACCCTTTCCAATCCAATCGTATTGTAATTGGGATCCAGTTCAATCGAATCGATTTAGATGTTTACATGAAGGCTTTCCAACCCAACTGAGCCATCAATCCAATTACAAATGGATTATTTGGGTGCAACATAGCTCTACAATGTTCTTGCATGGGCTGCTTTGGCGCAAAAATCAAAACAAAACCTTGAAAAGCATTCAATCTCTTTAAGGAGTACCTACAGTAGCAACAAGCTCAAAATGGCCACCAATTGGGCGAAGAGCTTTGAAGAGACCATAAACGCCCGTTTAACCAAAGATACTTTTTTAATTTAGTCACTTTGCCCAAGGTAGAATGTCTTTAGACACACGTCACAGTCAGTGTTGCCTTTAAAGTATCATATTATGCGCTCAAGTGAAAGCCACTCTTGTTGTGAAGATTGTTTTGAAGATGCACCCCGGATGGCCCACTTTTAACAAGATCCCATCTCAGTGTCTCTGACAAGCACGGAGAGACATCGAGGTAACGCGAGTCCCTGATGTGTCTACGACTCGTCAGCGCTTAACTAAAAAAAAGGGAGAAGAATCCCTTCTGATGGTGTCAGGCTGCAATCTCAGAGCTGCGCTTTACAAACCACTCGCGGTGACAGCAGGAGAGCTGAGAGGCTCACTTTGAGAACGGTCTTGCATTTGATTTGATCGCTTGTAATGATACAGGAAAGGAACGCGCTGACCTCACACTCTTTAACTCAAAATAGACAACAATTAGAATCTAAAAGAACTTCCTTTTGACACATCGCTGACATACAAAAGGACACTTGAAGAAAGAACTGCTTGGAAACGTGCTAAAAGCATGTATTTTATCTTCCGCTCCTCCTCTTCCTAATGTCTGGCATCCTTTTAATTCATAACCTCTAAAGAAACACTTTATTTTATATTAAATAATGAAATAATTCCTTTAGAGTACATAGACTTCTTATTGTTTGCCGTTAATCTTGGTAAATTACAAAATAGAGCAATGAAGCATCGTAATGGCTCTGAATCTGGCCTTCTGCAGTGTCACCCTGACGTTGCCACAGTCGACTATGGCGTATTTAAGACCTCCAAAAGAAAAAAAACATGCTTCATGCTCCTTTGACTGTAATGGAAATCTATTATTTAGCTGCGACATTGAATTTATTGGAGCAATTTGGCATGGTGCAGCACGGTTTCTGCAGAAAATCAGCCACAATCTCTGCTACTGATGCGAAGCGCTTAGCCAAGTAAACAGAATGGAGCTGGTGTGCTGCAGCTGTACCCGCAGAAGGTCAGGCCTGACACACGTGTGAGTGACGTGCTTTCTTTGCAACACTTTACAATTACTCCATTCTGGTCACCAGGTGCACTCTGTTTTCGATTGTTTCCCCGTGCTTAAAAAGAGACACTCGTAGCTCATCGCACTAGCTGATGATATTTTAGCACTGAGACACCAGAGCCCTGTAGCGTTGATGCGTTTCTCAAAACACTGAGAAGATTTACAGCTCTCTGTTTAGTCCAAAAACATGAGGGTTTGAAAAGCAGTCTATGCAAGGGATCAAGGTTTGAATGTTTAGCATCTGCAGTATTTTACAGTTCTGTACTGTAGATCTTGTTTTAGCTTATCAACAGATTTTCTTAAACAGTTAGAGTCATGCTTGACTAGAAAGCTAAGCTTTTAGATAGTCTCGGGCTGTCTCAGCCATTTGTAGTAGCCAGGGTTAACTCCCCAAAAAATTCGAAAACAAATAAATAAATAAAAATAAAATAGCTTTGGTAGTCTAATGCTCATTAGTAGCAACTCCTGAAGACCTGAAATGGGTGTCAGATGAAGGAGACGTGCAAAATGTGCAGTGTTAGGGAAGCTCCAGGAACAAGTCTAATGTGATATGTCACTTAAAAAATGGACGCATGGTCTTTTTGCTTATATTCACTATTAATATATTAATATTAGCTAATTTTGCAATCATATAAAAAACAAAAATCATTTATTAAAAATGTTGAGTTTAGCAAGTCTTTAAATTATTCATGCTGTCATAATTATGCATAAAGCAACAGTGAAAAATAATTTTAAAAAAAGTTTGTTTTTTGGTTAATTTTCTTTTTATTTTTGAAGTTTATTTTGAATTTATTTACACAAAACAGTAAAACATTTTAGAATCTACATGTACTTATTTTCAGCCACAACATGACAATATTTATTGACATCAGCCAGAATTGAAATATACACGTATCCCTAATTAAAAGAAATGAAAATAATAAAATGAATTAAAATAATAAATATTCTGTTTAATGAAATAATGGAATGGTTTTGAGGTGGAAAAAAATTGAATCTTGAATTACAGCCAATCAAACAATAAAGAGATCAAATAAAATGACTCATGTGTAAAAATATCAGCATGCATTTCAAGTACCTCTGAAGCAGGTCATGCGCCAGCCGAGCAACTGCCATTGATATGAACAGAGGGAATGCTAACGGATAGCTCAGGTATTACAGACTTTCTTGAGTCTGTACACCACTAATGCATTTGCAGCGCATGAAATGCAATCAGACACGGCATTCAGAGGCAATAAACTGTCAGGGAAAGGTTGCGCAGAGCCCATTAGAATTGAACACTCTGTTAATACACTTGAAGTCGACTTGCATTTACTCCAACGTTAACTTCCAAACCTGATTTTAGGGGCAATCGATAAATGTATGTGCTAGCACAGGAGCAAAAGTGCTTTTTAAACATCTAACAACACCTAGTCTTTGACACAGAGACAAACAAACACACGCAATAGAAGTTTCTGAAGCCTTTTTAAGAACAAGTAAAACACTATAATGAGCGAGAGAGAGAGAGAGAGAGAAAGAGAAACGGAGAGAAAGACATTATCGTCATCTGCATCGTATATAATGTTTATTTAGAGTAATGGCTCCATTCCAGCATGGCAGGAAAACAATAATGTGTATTTTATTCTTCTGCAGATGAAACCGAGCAGTGTGAGGAATGGGGCAATGGCACAGGGGTAACGTGCAAAGTCATGCTGAATCTCGCTACAGAATCTCACCTATATGACACGTCCTTTTATGCAGCAACTCATCAACTTGTAAAAATATTAATAAATAAATATGCTCTAATATAAAGTAATATGTATATGAAAGCACACGTTTTCAATTGATTAATTAAAACATTATTATTTACATAACGGTAAGAAAATTAGCATGACTGTTAAGTTACCTATTTCCACTTTTGGCTTACTACTTTTTTTTTATAATATTATTCAAAATGATTACTCAATAAATAGCAAATTATTAGAATCATTTGCATAAAATATGTCAAATGTATAAAAAAAAAAAAAAAAACTGGAAAAAAAAACTGGAATATTTCATAATAAACTGCAAATTTAGTTGCAAAATTCTCCTTAATTGTGATATTGGGCTTAACTATTATGCTTTACAACTTTAAAAACATACTGCATGTAAGAATAACCCGGTCATTTTCATTGCGAGTCAGACTGACTATTCCGCATCTCCATTTTACTGTCATTAACACTGACGTTCAAGGAGACCACGGCTGCTCGTTTGGAGTCGAGAAGCATGCAGGCAGTGAATGACAGATTCAGGGCTGAGCTACAGCGAGGTGATGGACAGATCATGCAGACACATGGAAACGCATTAGTGCTGTGTTCGAAAGTCAGACTTCTAACTTCTGGTAAAAAACAGACCTTAAAATGGCATTACTCTGTGAGATATACTGTACACAGTTGGGATGCTCTGAAATGTAAATTATTGGCCGAAGCATAACAAAATGAAACACTGGGCAACATTTTTTCTCATGTATTGACATTTTTTTCACCATTGGATAAATTAAATGGCCAAAATGATCATTATTATGAACTAATTATTTATTGAATGAATTATTTATTTTATATTTCAAAACAACAGTAAATTTGTAGTACTAACATTTATGAATGTTGATGGAGCTTTTATTTTGGTGGACCTCAGTGCTTCTTGTTGTTGACAACAAAGCAGATATAGTTATAAATGATTCTCACTATGAATTTGGAAAGATGTCCGTCCATGCCTTGTAAAAATGTATAACAATCAAACTACTGGAAAGAGTTGATCCTTGCCCTCTTCCTCACACTTGATAATTATGTGGGTTGCCAGATTGAGGACATGCATCAGAAACAAGCTTAACTGACAATGGAAGGTGACGAGCCTTAGACTGTAAGTGGATGAGCTGATTTATCCGTGTTTTAATATGCTATTTTAGATGGGTGCCAAAGCTCCTAAGTTGGGTATAATCTGTGATCACTAAGCCAGTTTGTTTGCTGGCTTCCTTGGCTGAGATTCGCTGGGTTTTCTGTGTTGCCAGAATTCTATTGGGTAAATTGGAGGTGGGTGGAGTTTATATATATATATATATACACTCTGCCCACCTCCAATTTATATAATAATAATATTATTATATTAATTATATATATATATATATATATATATATAATACACACCGATACACACACACACACATATGTAAACAAACACTTTTATTTTGGATGCAATTAATCGCAAATAATTATTTGACAGCACTCCTACAAACACATTCTGGTATTTTTTATGCTAAAAAATAAATAAAAATACATACACTTTAATGGATGAATGCTCTTTTCACAAATAAAACGCACTAAAACTATCACTGATGATGATTACGAAGCATTGTTTAACCATTGTTAGCTGTTGACGTCTGCAAAGCTAACACCAGCATTACGCTATTGTTTTCTTATCTGTCATCATGCAAATGTCAGGACGCCTTTGTGGTCGGAAGTCTGAGATATCAAGTAGAATATCCTGCATTTGACTTTGAATGGAACACAGCACAACACACACACACACATCTGCTCAGAGACAGGGACACACACCTCTCTCCATATGTAATTACTAGGCATTCAACTATTCAAATCCATAAGCTGCTGGGTAATAGAGTTGGTTTTAGCTGTATTCAACTCGCAGTCTCAGAGGATTTTACATCACGCCACAGCGCAGAAGTTTCAGACTGTGGAGACAGAACTGTTCCCCAACAAAACAGAAGCACAATGGTCTCCTCAGTGCCGTACTTTCAGCCCTGCTACAGCAGATAAAGCACACCAGCAGGAAAAACAAAGAACCCGGCAGCTCCCAGAAACTTCACGTACGCTTGGGAACGCCATAAAGCACGATTAATTCAACAGCATGGAATGATTAAGGAATTTTGGTCTGTATAAGTCCATGCATCCTTTCAGAGTGACTGCATCGGACAGCGGGGGGAGAGGGAGGGGGCGTGAGGTGGTATCTGTGAAAACAGTCGATACAGCAGGCATGAGGTAATATTGACTTTTCTCATTTAATACAGCACAACATTCATATTGACCTTTTCCTTCCAAGGTTTCTTCCAAGAAACATGCAGAAAAAAAAAGCGCTTTTATCAACAATTAGAGCAAAATTCTTTTTTCTTTTTTTTTTGAGTTGGGGAAAATGTTGAAGAATACAAACATGCAGAAGTGAATCAGGAGGAACAAAATTTTTGCTGAAAACATCTAAAATTAAAAAAAAAATAATGCAATAAATAAAAAGTAGTTTCCATAGCAATGTGCATTAGGGCTAGCCATATAGAGGTACGTTTTTGTCTCTGATCAGATAAAAGAAAAGAATGTAAATATTTATTCGAATTTTGTATTCCTATCACACAATAGCATTTACATACATAATAATATTCATCATCATGTTTCTGTCACAAATTAAATCACATAAATAAATGTATATATACTGTAAATAATGATAATAAAAAATAAAAGTACACAAATGTAAAATTAGGCTTACATGGCTGGCCATATAGAATGTTTCTGATAAAATAAAATAAAATAAAATATTTCTTAAAAATTCTGACCTCATCTCATAATGCCAATTTTATTTCACATAACTGCAACAACTGGTTATAAATTATACTCACAACTGAAAATTAAATCTAAACGAGTATCTATTTTGTAACAATTTTTTTGGTGCATTTCTAAAACTTTATGATCAATGTTAATTCTAAATGCAACTGTGCATACTTTAATTTAGACTTTGTATTACACAGCTGTGATATCTCATGATTACAACATATGTTTAAAATGTTTATTTGACAGATTTCTGGGGGTAAATGTTACTTGTTCGACACCACCTCAATGTTTAATTGTGTAACCTCCTCTTCACTTTCACACAGATTTTCATTTATTTGGCAAAGCCACACTTGCAGAGTCTCTCTCGCTCTCTCTCAAAAAGTTGTAGATGCATGTCATCATTCAGCGGAGTATCTGAACACAATTGCAGCTGCAGGAAGCCCATTTCTGAGGTAAACTCAAATTAACATAATGAGCGTGAGCGCATAGCCCACGCATCAAAGCAGCCCACTTCAGCGATGACCCCTGCGTCCTGCACTCCCGCCCCTCGGCGGAGATCCAGGTGAATTATTTAAATAATTATCCTGTGACTTACACTCATACGGAAGTGAAGGAGACGAATAGGAAACGACACTTGCTGGCTGTAAACAGCCTCGGCGGTCCCGGTGGAGCATGTGTCCACACACAGAGCCGCTCTCTCAGACCGGAGAAACCTGCACAAATAAATCTAAACTGATAGTAATGCATTTTCCATCAGCTAAAAAGTTCAATTATGATGGATGTGACAGTGCAACTCAGGCCTCCCGTATGCATTATTGATTAGCTCCCTTGAGGATGTACTGCTCCTGAAGAAAGGGAAAGATGGAGATGTGTCTGACCGTCTAGTTCCTTTTTCCAGAATTGTGTTTTCAGTGACAGCAGGAACGCGGCACAAACTAGCAAACAACCCGGAAAACGCACTGGCTCAAAGAGTTTAAGATAATTTAGCATGCAGTAATTCAGCACAAAAACGTGCATATTATTCACTAACCACCCATAATCCAATTTGATCTGAAACTACATGCATAAACACAACTCCTTACAAGTGCAAATATATTTGGTTCATGTATTTGGCATATTTAGATGATGTGCATCTATTAAGTAAGCCTGCATCTGTATCATTTCAGAAAATACAATCTCCGGCAATCCATTTTTTTTTTTTACAGTGTTTTGAAAGTTTTACGTGCAATACATTGTGTGTATTTATAAGGAAAAAAGTGAGTATTTTGAGTGATTTGACATTGCTTTCAGCAGTGTAGGATGCTCAGTACCTTTAAAGGTATTTCTCTATCCCTGCTGCAGATTTCCTCCCACAATGCACAGGTTTGCTTATAACTGGTTCTACAGCCTGACAGAATGTATTTTGTGTCAAAAGCAATGCTGTGGAAAGTAAGTTTGAAGCTTTTTGTGACTTCCCAACATGTCTGTGTGAAAGAACAACAAACGTCTCATTCTTCATGTTGGAGTGGAGTTCTGACTGAAGACTAAATTGAAAAGGCTAAATTTCCTTAGGGACAGAAGCTCTAATTAATTTTCAAGTTGGTTTAACAAAGTCCATTCAAACACTTGCAGATTTGGCATTATTACCCACAATGAATGGTGAAGCTAGACAATCTCAAGGCCGTAGTTCATGATGAAAGCGCTATTATTTTTCTCCGATCCATGCTGGAATAACAACCACACTGCAGCAAAATGAATAGTACAGTTCCCTGTGCGGATGGATCAAATCCACCAATTTACCCTGCTATATGCTATTTTGAACCTTTGACCTATAAGCATACACAGATGTCAACGCTGCAACTTCCACTTCAGCGTTTCCTGGGAATCAAACCTACAACCTCCCAACAATCACCACAGTCTACATTAAACCATTTCCATAAATACATATACAGCACAAATGACTGAAGATTACCCAGCTTTTCAGCCATAAAACAATGTTTACCTGCAACGAAAGCACTTAACGGCTGAAAATAAAGCATGTCCTTAGATGTTTAAACAACAGTTATTTTGGCTCAAATCCCCTCTCAAAAGACTTGAGCTACAATACAAATAGCATTAGCAAACTGAAAGTCAAGAGGCGCTGCTGGATAATGAATCAAATCTTCACCCAAAATGAGGTGCGCTTTCAGCAGAGGAGCACTCGAGAAAGAGGGAATCAGAGTCAGAATCTAACTCTCATTATCAGAGAGGGGAAAAGCCCAGGGTAATTAATGACTGGTGTAAACTATTTGCAAAGCGAAGCTCAGATAGTTAATGAATCATCTTAGATATATAATCAAGTAATTAGGAAATGAAGTGGCGAGTAAAGCGCAGGAAGTTGCGGTAATGAGGAATGGTGATTATCAATTTGAAGGATCTGCTGATGATCCCTCGGGACCTGCGTCATATCCTCGGCTCACAAAAGCCGATTTACCCTCTTCTCTCTAGAGTACATGACTCTGCCGTATACTGGCTTTTTTTGATCCACGGCGGAGTCCTGATCAAAGAGACCAAATGTGTCGACTCGACTGACAGACATCAGAGAGCAAAAAATAAATAAAAAATTCTGGACTAATCAGCATGTTTGACAACAGAAGCGATCGTACAGATCAGATTAGAGGTGTTAATATGTATGCAAACGCAGGAGCGTTGTGCTGTTTTGGTACAATTATAGAGAAGACGGGGCTAGTTGTCACAGTATCTTACCCCAATGAAAAATTGGGCATATTCATTTTATACTGTAATCCTTAATTACAGTTGCAAATTTGGAAGCCTTGATTTAAAAAACAAACTAAAATAAAAATAAAGTGACAACATGCCCCAACAGTATGGATTATATGGGGCAAGTTGTCACAACGTGAGCTTTAAACTTCATATTTCAGGAAAACAATGAACGTAAAATAAAAAAAATGCATCGTACAGATTATTCAAAATATAATTCAAAAGTGATTAATTAAATTAGAGTTTGAATACACGCAACAACCCCAACCTGACATACATGCATACATGTCTTTACAGAATTTTATTTTTTTTTAAGCCTTATTTATTTATAACTCGCATCCAAAAATAAATGTTTTTGTTTACATAATGTATGTGTGCACTATGTATATTTATTATATACAAATAAATACACATACAGTATATATTTGAAAATATTTACACATTTGTACATTTATATATGCATGTGTATATATATATATATATATATATATATATATAAGCATATCATATTTCTCTTAAATATATACATGCATGTGTGCACACATAATAAATATACACAGTATACACACATATTATGTAAACAACGTGTTTTATTTTGGATGCAATTAATCGCAATTAATCGTTTATTCATTTATTTCACGAAGAAAACACAAATAAGATTTGAGTGTTCAACTGTGCCTTGAGACAGCCAGCCTCAGTTTCCCATACTAACAGGAAAATCCATCACACCCACCTATACAAACCCAACCTCCCTCTTTCTCGCTCTTCTCTTCTCCATTCATCTCACTCCATCTCGCTTACTGTCTGTCTTCTGTCGTTTAGCACTCGGGGCTCCCACACAAACATTTACATCAGGAATGAGATATTTAATGAAACTGGTGCAAGGAGTAATTAAAGCCCCTTTTCTCCACACAAAAGGGGCTGATGAGGGAGCCCCCTCTTCCTCCTCCTCCTCCTGCTCTCTCTCTCTCTCTCTCTCGCTCACATGCTCTCTGATTTAAATCACTACATCCGTGCACCCGTCTCACTAATCAAACCCTCAAGAGCTTCTGTTATTCTTACAAAGACAGCTAAGACAGTGAAAGGACAGGCGGGTGAAGAAAAAAAAAAAAAGAAAAAGAAATCTCGATGATGGAGACGTCTTAAAGGGAACAACTAAGTCAAGAAGGTCCAAGAAGGCGGAATGCTCTGTCGTAATGTTTCCCTCTTATAATATAATATATATATATACACCTCTTTATAATAGTTTCAAATTTGACCTATTATATGTGGTGATAAATTATTATTGTGTACAGGCCCAAAGGCACTGGCAGGAAGTTAGAGATGTGTCTCTCTTCTGTCTGCAGTGCAGTGGTTTCACATCCGGACACAGTGATGCTCCAGCTCCACGTTTGATGCGTGTTATAATGCTAGCATGAAAAAGAAAGAGTTTTAGAAGAGGAGGGACTGATATCTGCCTCGTTTTCACAAAAACAGATGAAATGAAAGATGTCATACTGTCCACTACAGTCTTATGAGTAAAAAGTTACTTAAAACATGGATATTTAGTAGTACTGAGATCATATTCTAGTTTGCATTGATGATATATATATATATATATATTTATTTGTTTGTTTGAATCTATTATTTGAGTCTTTGAATTATTTTTTATAAAATAAATAAATTAATTCATTAATTAAAAATTGATTTTTGCACAATTATTTGTGCATTTTGAACAATTTTATTTTGTCCATAAATGTTCCAACACCCTGTCTTTTTAGGACCTTTATGAATTAATATGGACATTTATTTAAATCCTCATTAAACACATCTTTGCCATAATATGTCCAGACATATTTCATATATATATATATATATATTGGTTGTTTGTACTGTTTGTTAATTTGATATGTTTTTCTTGTTGGTTTTTATAAATTAATTTTATACTGTAATAATCTAAATACAAATATGTATTATTATTATTATTATTGTACTATGCTTGTTTAATATTTGGTTTCAGTTAACATTTTAGTATTACTTTTTAATGCAATTAATTAATTTATTTATTATTAGTCATTTTAGGTTTAGACAACTTTAATAATCCTGCTATTTCCTGAATATCCTTTCCTTTGGTGCAGCTCTGAAACGTTAACTTTTTTTTTATTTTTACTTTTACCACTACTACTATTTTGTTTGTCTGTACATGCTCCATTTGTTTAAGTTTACTACTCCTTTACACCAATGTGAAGCACCTTTCACGAACCATTTTACTTTCATATCTGAATGTATTTTGGATGTGAAACAAAATATTCATTTTTATTTCTGGGGGGAAATATTGAGAATTCACTAAATCGGACAGAATAAAGCCATAAACATACATGAAAAGAATAAATGCCTTTAAGGTTTTGCTCAGAAACAATAAACTAAAATGTCTTTTCTTGGCTGAAACCAGAAGGACCGAGGAGAACATGCTGGTCGATATGTTACCAATGTAAATCTAAGACTCAATATTGTCTTTTGCTGTTTTTATTTAACAGATTTCCAGTATCATTCAGATCAGAGTAGTTTACAACAACAAGCTGTGGATTTCCCTCTCTCTACCCGTGGGCTAAACGTGGGTGATCTATACTTTCTCTGAAAGTCCACTGCCAAGGATGTATTTGATGTGGGGTAGTGCTGTAAGACGACCGTATGAAGCTAGACGTCCTTGTTCAGTCGATTCAATTCAATTCTCAGTCTCTTCCAATTTAAAACACCTTTATGACGGGCAACAGAGGGAAACGATCAGAGACCTGCACAAACGAGAAAAGAGTCTTAAAGCGTAAAACAAAAGCCTTTGAACCTGCGTGACAAGCGTCAGTGCATGGCATCCTCAGGGTCACCTAAGGCGTTAAATAACGTTAATCAAAAGACAGCTTCAAGTCAACGACATACCAATGCTGTAAACAACAGCAAATGTGCGTTAGCTTCTTTTTGCATTGAATAAATAATCGTGTTTATGCTTACACTGCGAAGACCCAGGGTCCAGATCTGGGTCATGGTATCGCGGTTAGCTCGTTGCAGAGACAGAAGTGGTGCTCGAAAGGTTCACATAGGAGCAGAAAACAGGGGTGGCAGTGTCAATGACTAGCTTCTTCAAAAATGCACAACAGAGAAGGCCAACAGTCACTTCAAACGCGCTGTGGTTTGTCACTTTTGATCAGTCATGGGCCCCGTTCTCAACTAACAGTGTTCGGAAAGAGGAAAAAGCTCCAAGAAAACTGCTGAAGAATAGCTGCTGAGCCCAAGCTAATTCCATGTTTCAGCACTCGTAACAATGTGCGGCCAGTGTAATGTTAGCCAAAATATTAATATTAAGCTTGTATAATTGTTTCATTTTCATACCAGCACAAATTTCAGCAGCAAGAGAGAGTGATGCAAACGCAAGCGACCTGTGAAATGTACAATTACCCACAGAAACTTGACCCCAAAATCAAAAGTGAATAAAACAGAACAGAACAGAACAGAACAGAACAGAATAGAATAGAATAGAATAGAATAGAATAGAATAGAATAGAATAGAATGTGTGTTTAGGAAAAAACATTTTAGGACCTTCAGTCTTTGAATTTTTTTAAAGATTTAAAATAAATTAAAAATGTGCAAATATTTTTGCACAATTGTTTGTGCATTTTGGCCAATTTTATTTTGTTTAAAATGCCCCCAGAAATGTTCCAACATCCTATCTTTTTTTTAACCTTTGTGAATTATTATGGACATTTCTTTTCATATTTTTATGCCAATTTAAATCCTCATTAAACACATCTTTGCCATAATATGTCCAGACATATTTCAATATATATATATATATATATATATATAATTTTTTTTTAAATCATATAATATATAAACAATAATGTTACACTACAGATATTTCCATCAGGAGAAAATATTTGATAAATTTGATAAAAAAAAAAAAACTTGTACTAAGAGTAATTTATTTATTTATTTATTTATTTGGGAATTTTGGAATTGAAACTAAAATTTTGCAATGTATTAATACAATTAATGTCACACAATGGTATTAAAATGTTTATTATTTATTTATGTATTTGTTTATTTGCGAATTTTGGAATTTAAACTAAAAATTTGCAATGTATTAATACAATTAATGTCATAAAAATGGTGTTAAAATGTTTGTTTATTAATTTATTTGTTTGTTTGCATGTTGTTTGCTTGCTTTTGTCTATGATTTGTGGGAGACTCAGACACATTTGTGAGTGGCTTAAGTGTAATTCTATCATTCATAAAACTAATCATAGGGCCTTTCGCAGGGTCACATGACAAAATGTAGTACAGAGAAGGCCAACAGTCACATCAAACGCATTGTGTTTTGTCACTTTTAATCAGTCAGGCCCCGTTCTCAACTAACAGCGTTCAGAAAGCGGGGTGGGAAGAGAACACGCGACCAGAGACGAAAGAACTCCAAGAAAGCCGCCGAGCCCACGCTAATTCCATGTTTCAGCGCTCATAACAATGTGCGGTAAGCCAAAATATTAATAAGCTTGTATAATTATGTTTCATTTTCATTCCAGCACAAATTTGTCGGCAGCGAGAGAGAGAGAGAGAGAGAGAGAGATTGTGGGGGAGAGCTGATGCAAGCGGCCTCATGCAAATGAACAATTCCAGGCGGGCGGTTTGGAGGTTACTATAGAGTGGGTCTGGCCGTCTCCACACGCTGTGAAGTTATCGGAAAAGATTGGCGGCACATGCAGCGTCGCATTTATCCACTCGCTTTCCTCGCCGGCCCTCCTGTAGATTCGGTCTATCCTGGCCGTACGAGCAGCTGTGGAGGGTCTCGAGGCCATTCTGAAGAGGAGGAGGAGGAGGGCTTAAAACAACAAATAAAAGCAGAACACTCAAATCTGGCTATCTAAATAATAACAGCCTAAGAGACTGTGTGATCCATGCCGTATAATCGTGATTAAACAATATGGGAATATTAGAAAATCTCTGAAGGGGAAAGAATGCCTAATTCATTCGGATTTCAACGTGGAAGATAATCAGAGCGCGGTTAACCTCTTGCCGTCATAAACCTGCAACATCTGTGCGGGAGATCTTATTATGATGAATTACATATCATTACGTTTGAGCCAAAGATATGATAGCAAAACAAGCCCGTGGCCCAGATTCTCTGTAACGTTCCCAAACAAAGCATCAGATTCAAGTGTCAGTGTCAAGATATTCAGTGCCAAGTCTCGAAATAACATATCTTGCAGGCATGAACATAGTTTTTTTGTTTTTTTTCACGTTTTATATTAGTACATCTCATTGTATTTATTTTCCTCTCTCTATAAATAAGAACAATAAAGGGCCTCATAATAATAATACAATCAATCCCTCACCTGCCAACACTTGTAAATGTAAATTAAAGCAACAGTTCAGCAGAAAAAAATAAATAAACAAAATTGTGGCATTATTCAGTTATTATTTTCATTAAATGTAAAAGTTTTTGAAACTCAAAACATTATGTCAACCACATAAAATATATAAATCCATATCTATAAATAAATAAATGGAATATCACAACGTCTTGAATACACACAATAAATGTTATTTATTAATTTTATCGTGGAGGCTTAACGTCTTTTTTGACATTATAATGAAGCTAAAATCATAATCAATACATTATTGAATTACTGGAAAAAAATGCATTAAGTTATTTAGCATAAGTTTTATAAGTTTATTATAAGAAATATATCAGATAATTTGACATTTTTGATGACATGGTAATTGCCAATTAAACATATTCTCACTGGCACAATACATCCACTATACTACAGCATTTCAGCAAAACTATAATGTATAATAATATAAAATAATCTAATAATCTGTGTATAATATATATATATATATATTTATTTTTAAATTGTACATTTATCTAGCTATCTATTTATTTATTTTTATATTTTGCTTAATGTCATAAAAATGGTAGTAAAAATGCTTTAAGTATATATGTATTAAAGGGTAGGTGACAGGTGGCTGGATTAGACTTTAAAATTTAAAAATGTCGTATGGCACGCTAAAGTAAGTAGTGCACGGAACTACTAGAGAGTGAGAAAACAACGAATACAAGTAATTGAAAGTTTTCCTCAGCCTAAATCGTATTTATTTCAAGCAGCAGACAAAGTGCATCACCTCTGATTCACTAATGTGTTTTGAAGCAAGCTAATCAAGCCTGGGGATTATTCTGGAGCACAGACTCTACGACGTGAAAAGTAGGCCAGAGTAAATATAATTGCTGTCTAGACTCTACCTAAGTGTGTGGTCAATAGAAGACATTTTAAGGCTATCAGCAGATGACGCAACCAGGTGCAAGCCGCCGGAAAACAGCTTCAGGTATCCGACGGCCATTGTGTCAGCAGTATCTGTTTATAACAGCAGATTACTCAGCAGTATGAGGTTCAAGCCTGACATATCTGAAACGGTCTCTTTCACACACAGTTCTGGGTGAATAACAGGGTGAATCTCATGCAAACACAAAGATCACATCTCACTCCAAAATCAAAAGAGAGAAAGAAGATAACACTGATAGACATTCATTAGTATCTGTGGACTGTCTGCTTCATACCTGCTTACGCTTTAATAGTTCCCTAACAGACATCCTTATTCTACTACCCCTAACCCAACTGTCTAATACTCTAATAAGAGTTAGCTGACATATAGTCACAAATGACTGAGAGTTAAATGCTAAGCTAATTTTTATAGTAAATAATAGTAAAATTCCATCAAATTCAAATGAGTAATCCTTACATATTTTAATTGAATGAATAAATGATACTTTATTATTCAATACATAAGGATTATAAGTTACTGTAGATTTTTTTTCACATATGAAATTTAAATTAACTGTAATAGAACTGTAATAAACTATACATCATTATTATTAGTAGTAGTAGTAGAATGAAATCACTTCTGCATTACAGCTAAATATATATTTTAATGAAATATATAATTTAAATTTGAATATAATATTTAATGTAATCCAATACAGCATTAATGCAAATAGATAAAAAAATAAAATTTAAATAAATAATAATAAATTAATTAATAATACAAATAATAATATAATTTTAAAAAGTATAATAAAATTTGAAATATAATTTAATTGTAAATATTTTTAAAAGAAGAGTATTACAATTATTACCACAATGAATAAATATTTTACAAATGAATCGTTTGGTTTATGTTTATTTATTTATTTTTTATTTTATTTTTTTAACCTTTGTTCAAAACATTATTGGCATTTATAAAACTAAATAAACCAAAAAAGCTCCATTTTCTTCAACAAAGTCTGATTTATGATGTTTTTATGATGTTTGGGTGACCTGGACATGCTCTTGACAGGTGTCTTGACATTCATCCAATCTATCAGGCTTGGGTTTCTCTTTAGAAGAGCCACACAAATCCATATTTAGCGTGAAACTAATCACGGGGCCTTTCGCTGGGTCACATAACAACAAGATCTATGGAAATACACACACTCGGTGGAGCAGATGATCAATACCCCATCACTCTCCATACTGACACCTCTTTAGATTTCATGCTTCCGTCGGGTGAATTTATTTGGGCTCGTGAATCTGCGAGCGGCACATGCGTGTGACTAATTCTATCGACACAGCGCTCATTGCTCTCGTGCCAATGATTGATCCATTTCGTGTGTGACCAGCGATTTATAGCCCATCCGAGTCTCCTTTTCCTAGATCTTCCCTTGTCTTTCTCCATATAATATCGATCGGCTCCACAACATCCATGTTCTCGCACAGCCTCAGCGTCGCTTGGTTTTATGCACTACAGCTGTTTACAAACAAACACCTGACCTCTTTCTCTTTTCTTCTCTGTGTCTTACGGCCCATTCACACTGACAGCGATTTTATCGATGGAGGTCAGCAATTTGCTTTTAGTGGCGTTTCTATTGCTGGATGCACACATTCAATTGGTGTGCTATGCTCTCAGAACTTTTTACCTTTAAAGGGTGAATACTGGTACTGAGAGTGTATTTAACTAATGTATGCACAGTATGTGAAATCTGATCATAAACGTAATTAACTGCTAATAAAAATAAGTAATTTTGACAATAAATCATTCAAAATGTGTCAAACCTGGACACTCAAAGGTACAAAAGCTATCACATAGGTGGTATCTTTTCGAAAGGTACAAATATATACCTTTATGGTACTAATATCTATGCTATAGGTACTAAAATATACATTTATGTTACATATACACAACTTTTAGGTTACAAAAATGTACCTTTTGAAAGGGTTCAGCCCCAGCGACAGCTTTTGTACCTTTTTTGTGTAGTGTAAGTAAAACAAACACCAAACTTACAAAAGAACTGGTCTGAATGAATGAGCAGACTCATTTATGTCATATAAATTCACATAGCAGCTTTTGTCTACAGTGTTTATCGATTGGAAAATTAACTTGTTTACAAAAACCGAGAGCCTGTGCGGACCTATAAAATATAGACCTTGTAAGACAAGACACCAATAAAATAGATGCTTATAAAAAGGATGGTTGTGCTGTGAAATCTAAAAGGATGAGCTGGATCCTGGGCTGTTTCTAAAAGAATCAAAATGCACTTTTGACTGCATGACAGCTGATAATACACTTATACAAAACAATATAGAATTGTATGCACATAGGGCGGGATTCTCCGATAAGCGCGTAAGTCTGTTTTTACGCCTTTGTACTGCGCGTATTCTCCACCTTAGGTGCTTGCTCCTCCTACAGCGCTTAACTCGAATTCCAGGCGGGTT
>JAUCMS010000105.1:1873050-1891803 GCA_032357445.1 Enteromius radiatus | reverse complement strand
TATATATATGTATAATTATTATTAAATTTCAACAGAAAATCTAAAAAAAATGCTAAATATCAATATTTTTAAATGTATTCAAATTATTTAAAAACAATGAGTGCTTGTCATTTATATTACACACATATATATAGATAGACAGATAGATAGACAGAAGTATATGTATATATACATATATTAAGTCAAAAAGGTCATTTATTCTGCATTAAAACATCACAGTGAATTACAGTCCTGGTTTTACTCTTAAATAATGCTGTTGGATATGAAAGAAAAAAACATCTCTCTGCAATGCCACTGTAATTTCTTCATCTTCAGCAGTTCACTCCTCTTGTGGCCACTCATCTCTAAATATACATTTGAGGATTTTTCTCTAAGAGCTCTTTCGAAGTTGAAAAGTATAAAGCTTCTGAGGAGGGCTGGGCCCTCAGTGTCCCTACAAAATAACCGCTGCTCGTAAGGGCATGACCTAAAAGCATCCAAAAAGATCTGCTGCACTTGGCATAAATATGCAGGGCTTTTTTGGTCAGCTGTTATTCTCCCAGGATCAAACGTCCTCTGCTGGAAAGCTGCACAGCCTCTCCCGCTCTAATCTAAAGACATCAACTTAAGTACCACAAATGAGATTGTAACAGATGAAATATTAATATTTAGAAACCTCGTAACAATGTGTCCCAGATCATCCTGGAAGCCTTTGATATTATCCACACTCAGAGCCTTTAAACATCTCCCCTGATCATACGGCTGAAAGCTTGGGGTCATTATGGGAGAAACCTCCCTCTGTATGATCGTCCCATTTACCTGATTGAAATCAGATGGGGTCCACAATAGATCATGACAATACAAAGAAGGAAAAAAAAAAAAAAAACAGAGATCCTTCAAGAGAGGCATTTTGTGATGGCTAGCATGTAACTCCGACGGGGAGCCACTGAAGAGCGGTTTTGTTCAATTGTCCGATTGAATCACGAGAGCGCCTGTTCTGTTTTTGAACAGAGGATCTGCTTTTGAAGTCGTTGAAGGTCAAATGAATCACGGCTCATTACTCAAAAAGAAATATTTAATCTGGTAAAATGAAATCCTAACCTGGTTTAGGGATTAAATACATTAGTCTAAATCAGAAAGCAAAGAATGTAATATGATTTGTTGGCCCTCGTTCTTAGGTAAAACAAAATGAAACAAAAGGATGAAATAAATCAAAGACAAAAGGGCCAAAATAGGCCACAATGCACTACTCAAGTCTATAAAACCATCATGTACGTGCAAAATTGTAGGTTTTTCGCTCCTCGTTAGGAAAGGAGGACAGATTTGCATTTTAAAACCCTTAGTGTGGATATCACTTTCCACCTTGTGCGTTCGTTACACAAATCAGCGTTCATTTCTGCACTCTACTCCGTCTTTAATTTAACCCCTGCTGGGAAATCACGTCAAGAATAAGTGATAGCTTAAAAATAATACCTCATTATTTCCCAAGAAAGTTACCTTGACTTCATTGGCTTCACTATTGATTAAAGGTGTGTGGTCTTTTCTTTTATTTATTTATTTACCACGCTGTGAAGAAATCGGATTCGGTCTTTGAAGTACTGAAGAGCGGAAAACTTTCATGTTGAGCTGGGAAACCTGTCTAATTACTACGGTGGAGAGTGGGTAGATATCCTAGATATCCACGCGTTAGGTCTGTTCTCAAACTGCCTATAGCTATCTACTACCTGCACAGGCAGCTGTCTTCTAAGGGCACCATGCAAAGGGTGGGGAAAATTAATAAAAGACTGATATGAAACTCTCTACACAGAAGACATGTAATTGTTCATGTGAAGCAGATGAGAAAGTCAATTCACTATTAATTTTAATCCAGTTTGCCTCAGTTTACCTCTAATAAGCAAAAAAATTATAATAATTGGGATCAGTAATTACAAATACAGAAAATTTTTTTTTTATTTCAGCAAAGAAATATTAAATTGAACTAGTTATTTAAGCGTGAAATTTATATATATAAATATATAATTTATATATATATATTTTTTTTTTACATAATTGATCTACAACTTTCTTTTCTTCCAGAAAAAAAAAAAAAAACATTTGCCATCACTGAAATAAATTATATTTTTATAGTATATCAAAACAGAAACTTTTTTTTGTTTTGTTTTTTATGGCAATAACATTTTACTGTATGCTGGATTAAATACAAGCAGTTTTGGTGAGAAAACCCCCCCCAAAAAACATTTTCAAAATAAATAGACTCTTAACGCTTAACTCTTATATAGAACATACATTTTGTTTAAAACTGATACGATTAATGAATATTCATTAGTGCTGGGCTATGATTAATCGTAATTAATTGCATATAAAATAAATGTTTTTGTATACATAATATATGTGTGCGTCCTGTTTATATATACAGTAAAAAAAAAAAAAGGTTTTAAGTTGGTTATTTGTATGTTGTATGTTTTGCGGTAGCGTGTCAGTTGTGACACATTATGTTTGTCATTAATTGTAATAATGCAGTCTGATAATAGCCAGTGCTCCACGCAGAGATCTGATCCGATCATCATCCAGTCTGTCTGGAGTCACATGAAGATACAGAACAAACTGAGACAGACTCAATCCAGAAGAAATGTGCCAACGTCTCCAAGAAAAAAAGCTATATATACATATATACAAAATTAGAAAACATGTATGCATGTACACGTATCCATATCATTTATGTCTTAAATATATGCATGCATGTGTGTGTATTTGTGCACACACATATATTTTGTTTACAAAAACCTTTATTTTGAATGCAATTATCTGCAATTTATCGTTGCCCAGCATTCTTAGACGAGACCAAAACAAGGCTTACAAGAATGTCTAGGCAGCGCCCAAGGTTTTGAAAAGAGATGTAGTTTTGCAATCATCTGAGACATGCACACACTGACAAAGTGTGCACTCATAATCTCTTTTGCAATGAAATACATTAATCTTACAGCCATAATGCATCTCTTTCCGACCCGAGCAACTGTGATAGCTTTGCTAAAAGTTTGGTCACTAATTATTTTTCATTGTGTGCAAAATTAGGATATTGGATATGACAGAAGAAATTGTAATAAGGAGAATATTAAATATTCTGCATCAGTTTCCAACGGAGCCCTAGACATATGTTGCATTGTGCTTCCGCTCGCTTATCTATATAACGCCTGTCAAAACGAGGGTTTTCAGAACAAGAGGAGTACCAGGCATCCAAAGACAGAAAGAAAACCCAATCACGCTTATTTTTTTTTTTCCCAAGCAATTAGCATGGAACAATTCCAACTGGAGAGGCTTTCTCAGCTCTGAGGCCTATCATGAACGCAGAAGTGCTTCAGCTCTGGACCGGCGGCTTCAGACAGTCTGACAGAAGACAAAAACAAAGCTTCACTCTGAAAATAAGCAGCTAAAACAGATTCTGAGAATGAAAAGGACAGGTGGAATCTGTGGAAATAATGGCCAAACACATCAGCTTAATTTTGATCCTTCATGCAAACACAGATGCGCCTCGATGTCCACATACACACGGAAATGAATCAGCGATCGTAACACTTTGCTAAGTCACTAATCAGGATTCCTGAGCATGTGGATTTGTGTTAAAGGGTCTGATTAGGGCAGATTTCTGTAGAAACCAGTTCTCAGGACAGTTTTCAAATACAGAGGATTAGTCGGACGTGATTAGTAAGACAGTTATCCGAAGCTAAACTCCAAATGTCTAGCGCAAGGAGAACAGCCTTCATTTTCCAGACCAATAAAAACTCACAAAACCAGCCCAGGCGGCTTCAAATTCAAATAATATTTTTCTGACTACCTGATTACTAAGATTTCTTGCACTGTGATACATTGGGGGGGGGTTGTTTGTTTGTTTGTATAAGTTAAACAGTTAATCACAGTCAAGATAAAAGATTTTGTTTACATAATATGTGTGTATATTGTGCATATTTATTATATGTGTGTGTGCGTACATAGATACAGTACACATATATATATATATATATATATATATATATATATATACACAAACACATGCATGCACATATTTAAGAATGTTATGTTTCTATATTAAATATATTTATATATAATTTAAATATAACAATGTATGAATTATATATATATATATATATATATATATATACTTTTTTATTAGATAGACAATAAAAATTATACATTTATTCCTTTGATTATTTGTTTTTTGTTTGTTTTTGTTGTTGATTGTAGTAGTAATAAAAACAATAAAACTATGTGCATATTAGAAGCATAAAAAAAAAAAAGTCTAAATTAATTATTAATTTGACCATATTTATATTTTTATTTCTTTAGTTTGACTGTATTTTGGGATGAAATATGATCTCTAGTCATGTTTTTGAGATATTGCTTTGTGTATATGGCTTTGTGTATCCAAGTGAGTGCGTGTGTGTTTGAAGTTTTAAGTGCACTAGATGGATTATATTCTTCTATCATCCATTTCCTCTCCTGCTGGCTCTACTACTTCCTGCCTCTCTCGGGGTTGTTATTGTATTTCCAGCATGTCTGGAGGAAAACCGAGGGAGAGCGAAAGGAGGAAGGAGGGGCGAGGAGAGCCGAGAGAAAGCCTGGTGTTATGGAGGGCCGGAGAGACAGATGAAAGCAGGACGGATGTGTGCGTTTGTAAGAGAGCAAGACTCTTAAATGTTTGACAGCACATGCAAACGTGTGGCAGATTAAATCCTTATCTAATCACGATACAATCAGGTCAGACGGATCATCACAGGAAGTTCAAGGTTAGACGGGCATCGCTCTAGACTCAGAGGAGGGGATTCCATTAAGGCTCAGTTTCCTCATACTTCACACGGCTGCCAGGACTTCAAAGAGGGCATTCCCAAATGGAGCAAAGGAAAAACAAATTTGCATATCTCAACAATAACCTGCTGTCATTGTTTTGAGTAAACCAAAACAATGTAGCTTTTTGTATGGCAGTCACATTGTCATGGAAATTGGCTACTGTAAGAAGACTCGTGCACAAATTCTCAATGCTCATTTTCTTTTGGAGCTCAACTGGAAGATTGTTTTCAGTCTTAAATTAGAATCCATATTCACTTCTGCAGGGCCATTTAACAATAAAAGCACGAGGAGGATAGCATAACCAGCCAAATACTATGAAATTAAACTTATAGCTTTATGGCTTTTAATCCATGGCTGTCTGTATGCTAGCGCGCCTCTAAAAAAAGCATAGCAAATGATCGTATTAGCTGTTTTTATGGTTTTGTCTGTGAATAACAAAAATAAATACAGAAACATAAGTGAAAACAGAGCAAAAAATATAATAATAATAATAACATATACACACATACATGCATTATATACACACATATTATATATATATATATATATATATATATATATATACATACATGCGTACACACACACACACACACATATATATATATATATATATATATAACCCTTAAAGACATATATTAACCCTTAAAGATAAGTTAAGGGGGCATTAATTCCATTTCCAAATGAAACAGGAAATAAAATTGTATATTTAAAAGAAAAATAAATGAACTAAATGACATTTTAAAAAGTGTACCTTGCAATGCAATGCAAGTTGCTTTGGATAAAGCCATCTGCCAAATGAAAAGAAAATGGGTTAAAAAAGATGAAAAACTAAACTTTTGGTTAGTTGCCAAAGCAGAAATATTAAAGCTTAATTACATGAAAGCTAAACAGAAATCACTAGAACCGTACATAAATGATTCTAAAAAAATCAATGTTTCATCTGAGTGCACTTAGCTGTGCTAATATTTACTTATTTCATTTGCCAAAAATGAACTGGCTTCTAAAATGTGAACTGTATTTCTAGTATTCATGTATGGCAAGTTGGCTACGGAAAGGCTATAATGTAAAATAAATTCAGGCTCATTCTGTTTTTACGAGGAAATACACCAGCATGAATGAAAACCGTGCGAGTCAAAACATTTCACTGGATGTTTAAGTTAAGGATCTTCTAATGTTACATCTGAGTTCTGTACATTCAAACAAATTAGCGCTATAGCATGGTGCTAGCAACACCAGTGAATGCATGCGCTGATAACATCAGGACTCCTTGTCCTTAAAATAGAACCTACTCAACTTTCATTTGTGTCAACAGTTTGTCTGAAAACATAAAAGAAAGGAGGATGCGGGGAAGAAAATAAAGGTATAAATTCCAGTCCTACTGTTAGGAGATTATAGAGACGCGATGATGTGATTGCATCTCCGCCGCTCTCGTGTTGGTTTGTTCTTCTTGCACACACACTTATACGCTTCTCATTAATTCCGCCTCATGTAGAGTCAGATGTTGCGAGAAATGCTATAATTGAAAAAAAAAGACAGCAGCATAAAAGCTTGAAGGAATAACAAAAAGTTAAAACAACATGTAAGTGGGTGTTTATTGAGCTGGAAGTTTTCCGAGAACTAATAAAACATGCGCTTCCGTTGCTGATTCTGCATATACAGGTAAATGAGCTTTCGGATTCATTCACGCCGGGTTCCAAAACGTCCCGAAATGCGCATAACCAAATCCAAGCTGTATTTCGGATCAATGGCGACTTCCGGCTTGCCATACTGCAACAGAGCAGTGCAGGCCGTCTCCATCTTTTCTCATCTCCTTCTCTCCGAGAGCGACGTCTAGCTCGGGGTTTCCGAGATTGATTTGACCACTTTAATTATTAACAAAACACACAGCGGTTCTGATTGTTTCAGCTGGAGATCATAACAAAATAAATAGAAAACAAAGAGCGATCTTCATCTTCACCACCTACATAGAAGCACCTAGCCTTGAGCAGCGAGAAAGGAAAGAGTAGGGAAGAGAAATTGGAAATAAATAAAATCCCAGATGGATAGTTCTTCAAATGGAAAATCAACTTCAAAGTCTTATTTCATCGGAACAGCCTTGTATGCCTGGGCCAAGACGCAAGCCGCACACAGTAACCCCTCAGGTACCCGGGGTAGTGTCAATACACAGATAACACCGGCTAATGAGGCCTTCAAAGAGTGCAGGGTCTTCAGAGGTTGACCACCGGAGACCCTCTCTCTCGTACTGTTTCTTGCCGTCAAGCGCATATATTCTGCTTCTTCTGTTCTCTTGCCACTGTTTATTTATTTAAAGAACACCCTGCACCTTGACTAATCTCCTCACCCCTAATATCAGGCTCTGATTAGAGCGAGAACTTCTGCAAGAGAGCAGGCCCTGCTGTGGACGTTTTTAGTCACGCCAGGCAGGATTATAGCTCGTTACATACGGCGGAGCATTCAGACGCTCCATACCACTGACCACAATACACTTAATGGACAATAATGGCAGCTGGCCGGCTAGCAATTATTCTTTTTTGACTCACTTATTAGATACGAACAGATCCCATGATGCCGCAGATTGTAAACAGCATCTCATTTTCTCAGTTCTACTTGGACACTGGCATATTATGTCAGAAAAAGAAACAAATAAAGGGCCAGTTGTGATCTCGTTAGACCTGCTAATGAGGACCCCAGTCGCGCGTTCTGTCGAGAGTCTTAAAGGGGACATGACGCTGGAAATGCGTTTTCCTTGATCTCGCCATGGAAACATACTGTAGGTTTCCAAACGCTAAGATTCTGTCTTGCAAAACTGGGCCATGATCATCAGTTATGAGCTCATTAACATTTTCATATTAAAGGATAAATGGTAGTTCAAACTATGTGGACACGTGGAGGTTAGGTCGTAAGTGTGGTTATTTACATAAAACTCTTAAAGACACAGTAGTTGAAGAAATCCTCACCATCAGAGAGAGGTCAACGAATAGAAAATAGTCTTGAAAAACTAAATTGATGCAAAAATGTCTATTCAACAAAGTTGTGAGTATGCTTTTCCTATTAATTAGGGGTGGGGAACTAAAAAACATTGGAATTAATATTTATTGTGAATAGTGCTATGAATTGAGGTTTCTACTACTGGCCAAAAGTCTGATGTCAGAATTTTTATTATTATTATTATTATTATTATTACTGCTATTATTATCAACAGCACAAAAAACTGCATTCAATTGACAAAATATAAAACAAAAACTATATGATTTAATTTTAATATAACGGTATTATAATTTAAAATATATTGTAAAATATGTATTTTTTATTGGCTCTGGTTTTCCAATGATTGAAGAACAGCATTTGCTTGAAACAGAAATTATATTATTATATTTATTATATTATAAATATATTTACTACCACTTTTGGACAATTTACTGCATCCAAAATTATAAAAAAATATTAAAAGCATACTTTTGAACAGAAAAATGGTTTTGTATATAAAACATCACATTAGTCACAATAAAGCAATTCATACAAAAGTCAATATTTTCTGGAAACTATGGGATAATTTGATTTTGCTTCAGTACAGTAATAATATAAAAACCAGTTACATAGTTTTGCATAATGCTATGCATCTTTCTTAGGTGGTCATCATATTTGGGGGCCTTCGGAATGAAAAAGTTTGAAAAACCTCTATTAACGTTATGGCTACATTAAAGCTTCTGCTTGACCCAGCGACGATATGCATATGCGAAGTGTAGTCAAGCATGCTGTGGAATTTATAGACTGAGAAAATGAAAGAAAAAGAGTGCGAGTGTGTGAAAGAGAGAGCAAAGACAGTGTGTAACCTCTTGATTCCATGCTGTGTGCACATACTTACAACCGTCACACGCTGTTTGGCTAGCTTTGTATAGTCACGCTTTGCTATGCTAATTCGATACAGATGGAAGTGTTTGTGTGAACTGGCTTCTGATGTTACATGTAGATGAAACAGTTGTGACAGAAACGCAAACGGCGTTAGCCCGAGCCAATGAGAGCGAACGCATACACATCTGTGCTGAATTCAGAATCAGACCAAAGTCTCCCATGACGTTCTTTAAGATCCCTGCTGAGACAATGAGGTTCGATGAGACGGCGCTTGGTGTCAGATCCATTACAACATGGTCGGTATCTAAATTCATAAATGAGCATATTCATCTGCCTCTGTTCTTTACGGGTAACTAACTAAATGTAATGGCGTTGCTAACTACATTGTTTAATAGCACAGCTGTTTCCAAAATAGTGTCAATTTTCCACAAAGCTATTTTGTTTCTTTCAAACAAGCAGCAATAAAGATACACTGGCGTTTATTTTCATCCCGATGTATTGTTCATACAGGCTTAGTGGGTGTTCACACGGGATGTGTTCAAAAACAGCTTAACAAATATTCAATGAGATGAAACAGGATGTATGCTTCACGTTTTTATCCTGTCCAGACATCCTAAACATGTTTTGTTTGCCTTTACTTTCAGTTTTGATTAATTTAATGCACCTTTGATTAATAAAACATTAATACCTTTCAAAAAAATGTAACTTTTTACTGATCCCAAACATCTAAATATAAACAATTATATACATCTGCACCATTGGCTCACCGCTCTCTCTTTTAAAACTAATACATTTTTGCAAATTAATCCAAAATCAGATTCAAGTAAAAGTCATTGCATAACATTGCATCTTTGTGCTATAACGTTCTTTAAAAATAAAACTTTAGTTGAAGCTAATAACTGGTTATTACTTTGTTTTTGATCCAATTATTTACATTAACATCATTTAAAAGACACTATTATTATTAAGTTCACCTGTTATGAACAAATGATTAACAAGTAATGTGTTACATAATTAAAGAGATTGTGCTTGCTTAATCGCTTCAATATGGTTACTTTTTGTATTTTGTTGAAAGAGCAGCATCTCACCCCATCACAGTCTATCACAGAAACCACTCATTAGAGAAGACAAAGAGAGACGGACGGCAGTGATGAATTGAGTCATAAAAAGTAGGCGTTTTAAAAACGGAAGTCCATTAGTGGACTTTCAGCACCAATGCTATCCAGCTATAGAATATATATAACCTGCGTAGACTAATTGCCGAGTTGAGTCAGTAGGTAGATCATAGCCTACAGCGGGCCTGGAACTGCTGCTGGGGTCCAGTCCCTTCAATATAAAAGAAGCAGGAGAAACCTCTGCTGTCAGCGCTGCCCTGCATATCTGCCTCCAAGCCAATTAGTCCAGTCTAGAACGTCCAGATCTCCTCCCTGTGGACGCATATTAGAGAGGGGCGCTCGCGCTGTCCCTGCAAAGATGAAACCGTCAGAGAACAGAAGCTCTACCTGCATTTCTGGATGACAGACGAGGCTGATCTCATGACAGGAGGTTTCATTTACAGTAAACTGTAAGAAGCTCGTAGGAGATTCAATTTTTTTAGACAACAATGCCTCTGTTGCAAAACAGAGTGAGCTGCCAAGCTAAGCAACTTTTTAGGCACATTCTTGACAGAAAGGCTGTTCCAAGCAATAGGCAGCGTTTTGGAAAAAAAAAAAATCTGGCAATACTGCATTACGAGCCAAACCCAATGCACTGAAAAACGCTATGCAGATACATTATCTTCATCAGAAGATCATCAAGCAGCAATTGGCGTTTCGGCGTACTTTCAGCCCGTGTCTACTCAACGGCTGTTTACTTCTAGGTCACCACACAGATTATGATGATATTAGTAAGGATGCTTTCTCATACACGAAACAAGAGATTAAACACTGCGGATTTATAATACTGAGACAGATATGGAAGAGGTTTAAAGGAGCACAGTATGTTTTTCATACATCCATCTCATTTTAAGGCCCTCTTAGTATAATGAAAGGGTCAGGACCTCTAATCCACAATATCTAATTCTGCACAAAACAATCTGATTTAAAACAATATCATATGTCTGTGTCTGTGTGTATGTGTGTCTCTGTGTCACTGAGTCCAGTTCACAATCTCAAAACCACAAAAAAACAAGTATAATAATACAAATCCAAGCCATTTATTGTATGCATATATATATTAATTTATTATGTTTATTTATTTATTTATTTATTTTTTAATCAAGTTTATATTCTGGAAGTTATTGTGGGAATTGTGTCTAAATAAATAAGCAAGCAATCAAAGAAGAAAATCAGTCCTTAAAACTGTTGCCATTTCATTTTGGAAAAAAAAAAGTCTTTGCTTCACATTTGTTTCACTTCTTTGTGATTGTGGTGGGGTGAAAGAAATAAGCTTGCCCTTAGGTTGGCAGGGGTTTTTGACGATAGCAGAAAATATATCGAACAGCTCCTCTTTCGTTCTTTACTACATGCAGGAGAACAATAGAGTGCCGCCCACCCACAAAGCCTACTTCCCTGAGACAGTTTGATAAAAGTCAATTTGGAAAGCAGTGCCCCAAATCTCAAAAGGCCAAAACTGTGTATGTGTGCAATGGAAAGACAGAGCAAAAGAAAAAAAATGGGGCATTTTGAAGAACTATTCGCCTAAACCACTTCATATATGGGCCATCCTGGTATGAAAGCAGCAGATCTCTGAGGGGTATTGACATTTTTTTACGTCTGTGGCCTGTTTAAAGCACTGTAATCCTCCATCAGAGCCATAGAGGTGTTCTTTTTTATTTAAAATAGTGGCAATATGTCAGAAAACACTGGTGAAAACCACAAACTGATAAGTCAGTGTTAACTCTCTCATTGATAAGAGATCGTCAGCATCAACTGGGCGATACGACGAGAGCAGCACCACAGCCAACCATCTCTAATCGACTGGATTTGTTAAAGCAATAACGCTGACTGATGCTAGATATCCATCAGTCATAGGAAGAGATAAGTGCTTTGTATCTGTTCAGTTATTTACTTCTTTTTCCAGCATTTCTCCTATAAAGAACTTATTCCAGCCACTTTTAAAATATATCCTGAATACATGTTATAAAGAGAAAAAAATTTCATCATAATCAAAAATATGCTTTTTTATTTTTTAGCATATAGTGACCACTTGATTCAGTCAATTCCTGATGTATAAAATCTAAGGCTGGGGGACTTAGCCCTAATAAAATCAAATCTCAATGTACAGTACATTTAATTTTTGGTTTACAACTGGGAGATTATTTTGTTTGTTTCAAGCAAAAAACTATTTTATTTTTTTTCCGAAAACAAGACAATAACATTATTTATCTACAAAATCATTCTTGATTTAAGATTTTGTGTATATTTTCACTGAAAACAAAAAAAAATAGCAGTGTGTTGTTGAATCATGCTAATCATGCAATTATTTTTGTAGCCACTAAAGGCACACAACTTTGTTAGAAATTTTAAAAAATAAATAAATAAAAATACACATCTGATGGATTTTTTTCCAGGATGTGTGTTCAGCTGCCTAATGTCAAATTATTAGATTAATAACCAAGTCAGATAACAAATGGTGCCTCTTTTTTTTATATATGGAACTGTGCCATTAGGACAGATGCCGTGCAGACAGCAGAGACCAACGAGACAGGATTGCCTGAAGTAGAACAAACTTACTTTCCTTTGGGACAGGCTAATTATTTAGATAATTACTATCTGAACTCTTCATCTGGATAAAACTGACAGCCAGACACCACAGCTGGTCCATCAGGCCTTTAACAAACAATCAGCTAAATCACACATGAATACACACCCGTACAACTCACAAAGGGTTAAATCCTTGGCAAACTTTTGTAAATATGCAGACTGCCACAAGGGGGCGAACTGCAAAAGTGGCGGATAGTTCAGATACGACTTTGCAAACATTTTTCACAAGCACGCAAATGTTTGGCTAATACATCGCAAGCGCCTATTTCTGAACACAACACGAGTGAATCAGCTTGTGCTGTACGACAGCCAGCGCTAAATCTACTGAAAAGCAATAGCCTCGCTAATTTTACACGCAAACGACAGTGTGAAATGTAAGTGCTATACATGGAGTGACAGCAAAAAAAAACTTCAATGGTGTCAAAGTATCGGTAAGCCTGTCTTTTATTAGCTTCTGTGTAGCGCTCGTGGTTCTGCCAAACATCCATTCAACGAAACTCAATCCAACAAGCTGTTTGTATAATTCCTTCTACCCGCATACGTCTCCTCATCCCTGTAAAAATAGCTACTACTACCTGACATCTACTGAAAGACTGAACGCCAAACGTGAAGAGCTGACAGGTTTGTGTAAACGATGCATTATGACATCATCAAAGACCAGGAAACACGCGACACATGGCAATCGAATGTACAAAACGGGAAAAAAAACATCTGCTGCTGGAACAACTAAACAACATGAGACTGTCAAGATACGGCAAACCTTGTCCTTCACATGCACCAAACTGGGGCAGAAACTGACATTCCTTCTACCATGTCTTATCAACTTGACACTGATTCTTAAAGCATATGGCCTCCTCAGTCAGACATTTATGTAATGCAAGTTATCTGAAATAAAATAGGTCGCCACTGAACTGGGGAGGTAGAAGTTGGATGACCAGATTTTTTTTGTGTGTTTGTTTGTTTGTTTTTTATGCTGCTGAACTATAAGGACTCTGATGAATGAAGTGAGTAAGACATTTTGAAGCACTACAAGGGCACAAACACTGGACCATGCCTTCTACACTAATGCAGGAGCTCTTATCAGACAAAACCATTTTAAAGAGTGGCAATGCTGCAATGCTGACTGCTACATTCAGGGAAATGTTTCAAACCATCCATCTTGACCAAATAAAAGAGTGCCCTCGCCAGCAGACGCCTCTAGGAGTGACCACTTATCTCAAGTCACCAGCTCTGCTCTTAATAATACAGAGAGAGAGAGAGAGCAAGTCAAAGAGAGAGAGAGAGATGGAAAGAGAATGCAAGTCAGGAAGTAAGAGAGAAACAAACAATGGGAGGGAGATAATAAGAAAATGGCCCAAAACAAGGCTGGAGGCTATACAACAAACAACTGCTACAACTTAATAATGACAAAACTTGATTTCAAACAAGACTCCACCACATCACAAAAGGGTATTAGCTCCAACAAGATGCTCTGTGATTTACCATTTCACTGAAAGCAGGCACCGTTTTTTTTTTTACTCATTTACTACACACACACACAAAAAAAGGCAAAACTCTCCATACCAGCAGGTGGCAGTAGTCTGCGTTCACCTTTCAAAAGAAGTACAATGAATATACAATGGGAATAGAATTCTTGTTTGTGCCCATTTTCGACTTACTTGCTCACAAGATAATTTCATGCTCTGGTTCGCTAAGCTGAACCACCAGCCTAGAATTGTTATCTATGGGCCTTTTCACAAAAAATTAATTCTGAAGAAAACCACGCTGCTCCGTTCCACTGGAATACCATGAATATGTTTTAATGATAACTCAATCGCTAGCTTTGGGTGAAGTATTTCTTTAACATCCCAGCATGGATAAGGATTTGTCTGGAGCTTCTAGCACTCAATCCGAGTCAATGCAGACAACCCCACTAATGCAAAGGTAGAGTTCCTCGCCCCTGGAGTATCCCTACTCTTTACTTAAGATAGGGATCCATTTCCTGTCCCATATCTCAGAACAGAAACGGGAGCTCTATTCACATGCATAATTCATGAGGTCTCTCTTTCCTTACAAAGGTCTTACAGTAAATACACCTTCACTATGAAGAGAGTATTGACCAACTTTCTAAAACGCTTAGACACAATCTTTCAACGCAAAGTATGGCAGGAGGCTTCAGAGCACATCCAGCCTCTAAGAGCCACTTTAGAGAGGAAAACATCTGAAGCGGGGGCCGTAACATCTCCGTTATGAACACTGAAGAGGGCTCAATCAATGTCCAGTTCGTAAAGCTTTACGTTTGCTCCCTCAGCCCAGGTTCGATTCAAAATAAATAAACGCTCTCTGTAACGTTTGAGGTTTTTCAGTTTCTCATTACTGAACAACCTAGCAGGATCTTAAGAGTTGACGCACCTCATATACTCTAATGAGTGTGACTCTAACGGCGTCAAGAGCGCTCACTCTTGCTAATCAGCACCTGCCGTAGACCCAGTCATCGCTCAGTTTGGTCAGTGCGGCAGAGCTAAGCTCATTTCCCTCTCAACGGAATAAATAAATTGGCCCTAGTCTGTCTTCAAACCACCTTGTCCCGACAGAAGGTCAATAAATCAATAATGCGTGCAAATACACGAAAAAGCAATTCAAAGTCGCCATTTTTTGCTTCTCAAGCATGTCCCTACAAGCTCAGAAATGTTTCTCTTCTCTGCTGAAAGGTCTCCTCAGACATAGCCTAGCTATGATGGTCCCACAACCCTGCAATGACTTCATAATCAATCCCATGATTCCTCATGCACCTGGGGCTCGTCAGGGCAGATACGCAATGACAAGTCAGCAGCAAAGCAATGAATCTATCCGATCCGTCCATCGCTAGTGAAGATATACATGCACTAGCTGTGTTTTTTTGTAATCAGTGTAAAGCATGAAGGACCATTTATTGACACACCTATGAAGTGTACTGTTGACTTACTGTGCTTGACTTCTTCCCTTCCATCCGCGGGGTCCTGAGGTGAGAACACAGCAACTGACTGCAGAGCAATAAAAAGGGATGAACTCCATAATGTACTCAATTGGTTTCGTGTTAATTACAGCTCATTTCAATAACTAATATCGGTCGTCATATTATTCTAAAGGCTCAGGGGAGCAATAACTCCAATTGCCGAGATGCAAAACATATTAGCAGGCCTGCAGATGGAACTACAGGGCAACCTCCGATCAGTAAAACTGGCTTCCTCGTGCACTTTTCCTAAAACAAATGCATTTTAACGGATTGTGTGCAGCATCTTGGGTGTAATTGACCTGAGGTTAATCACACTGTTGACCTTTGAGAGACGACAGAGGAGGGTACAAGATATACTGCGCATTCGCTCTGACCTCCAGACAACAAGCAATATGTTCTCCAAAAACAACCTTTTTTCATAATACAGCTCTAATCCCATTAGCAATTCAACAGAATACTATTCCGGCTGGTTTACAAAGCCATTCATCAAACCGGCTTGTAAAGGACGAAATACGTTTGGTGCATGAAGAAAATTAACAAACTGTGTCCGGGTGCATCTGTGCATATAACCAAGAGAACTTCAAGAACAAAAGAGAGGCCACCAGACCCCAGTTCTCCCGAGGGAAGATGATGACAGTCCTTGAAGCACAATGCTGACCAACTACAGGTTTCCTAACTTTCTTTGCCACCTGCTGGACCTCTATGCCGCTTCAACCCGTTTTAAAAGATCAGCTATTGTTTTCGTCCCCAGGGGCCGTAAGAAACTCTAATGACTTCGAACTCATGACCATTTGGCGGTGCTATCGACAATTGAGCAACTTGTTCTGACCTACTTTGAAACAAGTCCCTGCTGGACTCCATGGTGTTCTTCGACTTGGACAATAATTCACAACAGAGGTCAGATGGAGCTTTACTTGTTGTCACAACAGCCCGTCCATCTGTAAACCTACAGCAAGATTTATAACTAAAGGACTACTTTGAACGGGAGGTAAATGCTAAACTAGCCCAGTGTGGTGGTCTACACGTACACTAGAATTATTGAGTCTGCCCTCACTTCACCAATTACAATCTGAACTAGCCTATCCTTTTTGTTTCTTCATATGTCTTGAAAGCCATTAAAATAGACCTCTAACAGCCATCTCATTTGAAAGACTGATTCCCAAGACCAGCTGTTTCCTAAAACAACACTGTAGGTTCTTATCATCAGATCAATAACATCTCTGACACATAGACAGTATTGTGAGAACTGGGGATTCCCAGCATGTTGCATCTACTGTCATTCAATAACATTTAAGTAACCTTGAAAGTAATAATAACTTTAATTATATGTTAATGTTAAGGTTGAACCTTCATTTTAGTTACAAGATGAGTATCTGTGTGTAGGAGAGAGTAATGAGTGCGAATGGACAGTTTCACCCAGGATGATATGTGAAAGTGACCATTCACACTCCAATGATGAGGACCAGTCCCATTGGAAAACCACTGTAATTGGCTACACACTGGGCTACTCTTATGCATGGTGACATCTGGAAGCACACGGGTCATTTCTATCATCTCATTGACTGCCCAGGAGAATATTCCAACCGCAGGCAGAGTGGATCCATATTCCCTGCAGACATGCTGGAAGTTAGAAGCAGTGACATGGGAAAAAGGGAAAGACGCACAGCAAAAATAGGGTGAAATGTTGATCAGGAATGCAGTAAAGGGGTGCTGAAAGGGTGTTGAAGACTATAAAGTGGGCATGTCAAGAGTCTTACGCTCTCTGTGGTAGAAACAATCCCTATTTTTTGTCTTACAGTCATGGTTTATTTCTGAATTTCCTTTGTTGCCTTCTCCACTGCAAATATTCTACTTCTCCATTCACCACCCTCTTATTTTCTGTCTGTCTCCGTCACACCCACATAGACCTAGAGTCTGAACTCCTTCAAGCACCTACAAATGCACACACACATATGGAGAACGAGTAAAAGTCTTTAGCACTCTGTAGAATGAGAAGTAAGGTGTTGTGGATGATTTATGTGTTTGATTTCACTCACTGCATTTGAGCACACACTCTTCTGATGAGAGCATTAAATCGGCCAGGACAAAGGATAACAGTCAGCGAGGAGCGGACATATATCATCTGAACGTCCACAAACAAAGTCAAGAAAGCATGCACGAGGAGCAAGGCATTCACCTTTATCAAACCACGTAATAATTAGCATTAGCTCGGATAAACACTTGCGAATGACAATGTAAGAGCGCTGCCAAGATTAGCAGTTTGAGCTCCTGAAAAGCCACCACAAACATTTTAAGACTTCAAACTAGTATATGCATTTCTGTTTTGCACACAGCTGGAAAAAAAAAAACAAAAAAAAACAAGCATCATTAGGTCCAGTGGCAAGCAAAGCTTCATGTAAACTGTCCCGATCCCCAGAAGACAAAAATCCCTGCACATATTCAGGTAATGAGAGCAATGGGAGGGAGGTATGTGTGTTTATGTAAAATTAGCTCAGTTATAATGATGTAGCAGTGAAGGGACCATCGTTAGAGAGGTCACTAAAGAAACCAATAAGCAGAGAATACAGACAAACAAGCGGGTGAAAAGTGTATCTGTGCCGCTCTCTAATGGGGCTTCAACAGCAGCCGTCTCAACAGTCTGAACAAGGGTTACTCACTAGAGGAGTGCAGGGCGTCCAGTACTCTGGGTTCAGCTCGGCTCGGGAGCGAAGGTCCAGATAGTCGGGGTTCAGTTCGGTGCGGGCGCGGGTAAGCGTTCCCTTAAAAGGCAAGAAAACGCAGGGTTACAAGTCCACGTAGTGAATTGGTAAGCAACTGTTTCAAAGATGTGAAATGAGTGAAGATATGGCTGGAATAAGTGTGGGGAGTGATGGGAACCAGAGAAAGTAGATGGAGATGGATTTTTTATTAGAAGAATAAATGGGAGAAACAGACTATACAGTGCTTATAGATACTGTATAATCAGATTAACAGAATATAGATTCACAGAAGATAAAAGCTGTTGTTTACATGTGTTTACTGTGTATATTATGTAGCTATATATTTTATTTTGAAAATGTTTACATATGTTTCATGTTTTCATTTTATTTAAATATTGTATAAATATACTTAATGTATAATAAATATTTTAATAAAAGACAAAAAAGGTTCTAATCATAAAAACAGTAAGTGTAAAGGCCGGTACACACCGGGACGAATATCGCACGCGCATTTCGTTAGCATTTTTCGAGATGTTTTTCGCCAGGATACCCATGCGATTTTCACTGGCGAATCTCGCATGACGCTTACGGAAATACCTCTGTACACAAGGTGGCGCTGTGCTTCTGACACTTGCTTGTCGCACAGAAGAAGAAGAGAGCCGGT
>JAUCMS010000105.1:1848944-1866407 GCA_032357445.1 Enteromius radiatus | reverse complement strand
TACTTCCTGTGACGCTACATTTTATTTCGCGAGCAAAGTCAGTCGGGCCAAGCTGCCGTTTTAGAGCATTTCTGTTCTCAAAAAAATGGGAACCAATGAGAAACGAGACCCAGATTTGTGTTTACCGCGCTGCCGCTAAGCCCATTTTCACGGTGGGCTCAAAACTACAACTTATCGACGTTCCATTTAAGTTGACAATGGCCGGGGAAAACCTCTCGCTAAGACGACAGCAAAAAAACAGCTTGAACGGCGGGGGCACCACTAAAAATATCACCCAATTATCCTCAGCGCTCTAATATCATTCAGGAACTAAAGAGGATTGCTTTTCGCCGGGGCCTTTCACTTTGTTCTTGAAGAACAAAAGCCTATCAAACTACCAACCCCTCAAATAACCATATGTATCCAGTGCACATTCAAAGCGACGGCTCTTTCTCATGCAAAACTCTCCGTCCACGCCGACACAAATATATTTCTGAAGACTGTTTGAAATGATAATTAATTTGCACCTTATAGAAAACCGAAGCCTACACTCCAGGGAGAAAGGGGACAAATTGCAAGATAGACAAGGGAAGCAACAAAAAAAATAAAAATAGTTTCATTATGAGCTGGTTTACATGAATAGGAAGAAAGCTAACTCTCAGTGGGGGTGATTGAGGTTACGAAAGATCACACCGGCGACACCAGACGACCGTGGATCACAGAATCCCTTCTATTATGGCGTCTGGTGACAGAGAATATTCCACATCGATCTCATTCTATCGTCCCGCCATCTACTCGGCCATTCGGCTAGATGTCACTTAATACTCGCCTTGAGGAATCCAAGACCTGAGCACAAAGCAGAGGAACGCTCAATCAATTAAGCAGTCGAGACGAGGGATAGTGGATGGCAGCGAGGTCTGCTGTTGTGCTGCTCATTCACAAGAGACGAAGCCTTTATCGATTTCTACTGCAGGCCTCGTTCTCATCATTAGAGAACATTACTGATCTAAAGAGGACCCCTGACCGCACTATTGGTTAATGACTACTTAAAAAGACAGTAGATGGGAGAAGGAAAGCGGTGTGATCACTCAGTGAAAAAAAAGTGTCAAGAAAATGACTAGGTCATATTTTACTCGAATTCAAAAGAAAGAAATAGTAACATATGTTCCATTAAGATGTTTTGCTCTGTGCTCATGTTACAATAAATAACCTTATTTTTATTAACAACAAAAAAAAAAAATCAAATTAAAATTAAAATTAAATAATAAAAAATTTTATTTATTACATTAAATAGCATTTATTCTTATTTACTTATATATATATATATATATATATATATATTGAAATTTTATTTATTTATTTTTATGTTGTTTTTTTATTACAATAACAATGTCACAAAAATGGTTAAAAGCTTCATGGCTTCATTTAATATTATAAATAATTATAAATTAAAATATAATTTTGATTTTGGGTTAAAATGACAAACAGTACATCAATTACATTAATAATATGACAAATTAGCTTAATTTGTTAACAAAAAAAAAACTATAATAATAATAAAACACATTAATATAATATATCCTGACTAAATAAAAACAATTATACATAATGTAGTACAAATATATGTATGTGTGTGCGTATATATCATCCCAATTTCTATAATTTCACAAATGGTCTAAAAACAGGCTTCATTTTCATTAAGCAAACATTTTTATTTCGATTATTACTAACCGATTTTTATTCCTTTTGAATTTTGGGTTAAATTGACCTTGAAATATATTTTCTAAATGAGATTCACACAAGTCCTCTATTCAGTTAAATGCCACGGTCTAAGCAAGTACAAAAGATAAATACGCTCTGCTATAAAACAGAAATATGTTCTGTTTGCGCACAAACACAGCCTAATCTTGTGCGAAATTACACTATTTACCGTATCTGACAGGTTACGAGTAATACGCAGCATAACTAAACAAATATAACAGGTTATTTGAAGTTATTTGTTGGGAGTCTGGCTCTATTCTTTCTGTTCATGAACAGACTCCACAGCAATGCCACACAATACGATGCTAAATATATAAAATCAATTCCACCATATATAACCTTTCTCCGTCTGTCTGCCTCTCTCTCCTGTGTTTTCAGGAGATGCGAGACGTAGTACACTCTAAACCGCTTGTTTGGAATTATGTGAGGAAGTCTCAGCGAACTGGCTTTGGAAACCCTGCTCTAAAGGATCTGTCACAAAATCTTTGCTTTGTCTTCATCCCTAGAGAAACGTGTGGTTTTCCATCCTTATCACCGCTGCTCTCTGGTTTTAACCACCTGTAGGAACCGCTGTTTTCTTCGCTCAAACCTCTGTTCTGAACCGTTGGAAACAAGCATTCTGTGTGAATGTGGATGTTTATATCGATCTTATATGTCCTCATTCATATTTCAGGCGCTAAACCACACAAGAGTGGTAGGTTCAGACGTGCAATGCCGTGAAACCTTCATCTTGCCTGAGCATTAGGCCTGAAACAGAGAACAAAGCATGCATTGCATTCCAAAAAGTGCTTGAATGTAATTTGCAATGCATATAGATTGCATTCTTAGCATAACCACACTATAGCAGACTACCCATTAAACCGTGTTCTTTCACCGGTCCGCTTTGCCTTCCAGGTCAACTACTAACAGAATTGTGCTCGGCTACTTGGGTAAATGTCAATATGTTTGTATTGAGTTAGCTGAATAACAAGACATCCAGTTTAATAATACACCTGAAGGTAACTCTGTTTGTTACTGCCAACACAAGGGCATGTGTTAAGTGTGTTCAACAGGGTCACACGCTTTAAATACGCCGGTCGAGCATTCACAAACACTACTAATTATTTGTGTTCTTCATTTTATACTCATTAATCATGATAGAACATTAATTGAGGGGTAGGAATGACCAGAGGCGATAATTTACGCTTTGGTATAAGAAAAATACTGTATATGCAACAGTGGCATTAAAAAAATACAACTGTTAGAGTGCCTGAAGCCATTCGTATACTCAACAAAAGCCTACTTTATCTCAAATAAGAACACACATCACAGTAATGATACCAATGCTTAATATAGTTATTAATTTGTCTACGCCTCTATTTATTTTAGCAGCCAGGAAAGTGTGTTTGAAGCAAAAGTCTAGAATCGCACCATTTAAATGTGAATACAGTTATTTTATTAACATACATTAGGTTAGTAAAATGAACATGTTCAAAAGTCCAATGAAATAATATTCATTGCATATTTTAAAAATTCAATCTAACATTTCGGTAATAAAATATGTATGCCATAAGTAATCATACAGCTGGCACCAGCCTCACAGCCGTAGTTAAATACTGTACTGAAATCACCAGCATCTGTGTTAGTCATTCATGTTAACCTTTATCCAAACCAGAGACAAGATTGAGTTGAAAGATATCAAAACGAATAAAAATACTGAACATCCAGATGATAGTGCTGAAAAAAAAAATCCTTTTTGACACACTTTATTTTACACGATTCACTGTTAACTACTGCAGTTGCTTATTAGCATTCATATTCTAGATCTCTTCACTCTTCCCCAGACCTAGACACAACTATAACATATAACTGATCGAATATTTAGCTTGCTATCTTTCAGTATGATATTGCAAATATGACATACACAGTGAGAGAAGACCGTGGCACTATATGTAAATATTAGAGGCTTTTTGTGCTGTAAAATGCAAAATCGATTTCTGGTCGGACTATTCCGTGAAGACTCTGGTTACCACTCACACTCTCACCCTGATATGAGATCAGTGTCAGGCTTAAAATAGAAAGAGACTGTAGCTCATTACCTCAGTGTGGTGTGATTCACTATTTAGAGAGTGATGACACACTTCACAAGATCACATAAAATCATACGTGGCACAAAAAAATGCAGTGAACTTTTAATAAGGACATGCATTCGATACTGTGATTGCACAATTTCTCTCGCTATATTTGATGGAAAAAAGAAAAAAAAACAGCAGATCTGAACGCAGAAAGGGCCACACTAGGCCCCCATCCAGTCAATGGCCCCGGGGCCCGAATTAAAAAGCTCTTTAAAAGCAAATTCACTCCACAATTACAGCATGTTCTATATTTCCACAAGACTAATGTCACCCGAGCTCTCACTTAAATAAATGAGTTATATAATTAACCATCAAATTAATTAACTTTACAAGTGGCACACTTCAGCAACTCTGGAGGGGGAAGAAGATTTGATTCAACGAAACTGTGTCGAGCGGCTGAGCGGCACTTCTGTCAGCGCTGACACGTGTGGGCCGCATTAACGTCCTGTGGATTTTGTTCATGCCGACACATGCAGTGGCGAGGTGATCATTAAACACATGAAGGACAGAGCCGAGAACGAGAGACAGATACGCTTTGGGGGACAGCTCACTTCTTTCTCGAGCACTTTGATGATTCTTCAGAGAAACGAGCGAGCGAACACTTTGTCAAACGCTGCAAAGGTGGCAATTTAAGCAAGTGTCGACGTTCTCCTCCCATTGTTGCAGCCGCCTTGCTTTTCTGGCTCAGGAGGAAAGCGAGATGCCTGCTAAACTGGCAACAAACGTGTTGCTAGATCTCGCTGACATCGGTTGCAGCTGTGGGTTAAGCAGGACGTTTTTGAGATGAGAATACGCTTTTGGAAGCTAAACATTGTAAACAACGTCAAAGTGGCTAGGTGAGGTTTATACTCGCCCTCAGTTCTTTTTGAACTCGTATGATTATAATTCAACTTGGCACATCAAGGTATCTAAAACCACGCTTGATACCAAACTACACCGGTCCTCGCACGTACAGTATCTGTCCTAAATACGACACGTCATGTTTGAATCTGTAGAAGTGTGAATGAAACTGGAGAGAAGATTTTCCATCAAAACCAAATGTGTCTTTTTGCATCTGTCTGCAATTCCTGTTCTACAAATAAATAAATAAATAAACACTTCACCTTCATCCCTGTGTTTTCAGGCAACAAGCTGCAATGAAAGCTTGAATGGTGTTGTCTGGCCCAGTCAAGACAAAGTCCAATTTAATTTGGTGCTGCTAGTGTCACAGAAATGTCATAGTCCACCTTTCAATTTTGTACTGTCCCTCGCAAATTTGGGAGGGAAAGTGCAATAATCAAAAGGACTAGTTTTATAATTGCATAGCTTTATAGCAAGCAACTAGCCCCAAATCAGCAACTTCCATAATATGGAAAAGAACAGCCATAACATCTGCTAAACATATCGAGTGAGTGTGTGTGTTTGTGCACCTGGAGTTACGGAGATCAGATTTCCCCACAAGTATAGTAATACCAGTAAATATCGACCTTGTGGGCCTTGTTTTTTTGTTCAGTCCCCATGAGGAAACCAGCTTATAAATCATACAGAATGAAGCAGAATGCCTTTACAGTATAAAAACCATTATGCCTATAATATATGGAAAGCCGACATGCGTGTGTGTGTGAGTTGCATGATTTGGAACAACGTAAGGACAAGCGGTAACAGCGATAACATTTTATTTTAGTGTGAACTAACTCCTAAAACGACACTAAACTGATGTACTAGACACTGCACAGGGTAAATAAGTGTCTTTCAGTCTCATACTTGATGCTATTGTCAGTCATTAACAGTTTAATGTACCATAAACACAGGTTGTAGAAATGGCTGCCCATTGACTGTATTGCCGTTTTGCCCTTGAGCGAGTCAAGTAACCCCAAGACGCTCCAGGCCTAAATAAAGACTTCTTTAGTGTGTGACGATGCATAACAAATCTAACTGTTCCATATTCCCTGTACTGTATGTAGCCCTTCCTTGATAAGCAATTCCTGTAATTTTGTCACTGATATTCTTTGTGCTCAACAGAGGAAGGAAAACGGATCTTGAGTGAAGAGATTCACAGTGAAACCAATTATCTCTGATCAAATAAAAACAGTATTTATAGGCTTCAGCAAGAGACAGCAATGCTCGACGTCAAATTTGCACATCGGAGCGATGCGATTCCTCATTTTTACATAGACAACATTAACACAAACTTCAGTTTAATATTCTAAAATAACTTCCATTTTTCACCTCATTAACAGAGGAAACTATTGAATAATCCCAGCACTATGTATCTTGCACTTGACTGATGGAGGCAACGATACAGCTTGGCAAAACTTCGTTTGCATCGCAGGTTTGTAAAATTATTTTTGGTGCAAATTTGTACTTTCTTTGGCAAAACGAGAGCGTTGCAATTATTAAAAGCCCTGTTCCCCAGGAGTCTGCATTTAAATCATGACACACCATTTAGCTTGTCATCTTTAGAGTCGGAAAAATACCCATCCTGTCTTCCTAATTGGCCTTTGTGCAAATGTGTTTAATGCTCAAGACTTTATGGCGCAAGCGGTGCCGTCAAAATACACACAAGCTTTGAATATTTTCAACATTTTCTTGCTCGCCAATAAAAATAATATTGCTCTCGTTTTCATCTCCACAGTGTGTGTTTGTCTGTGTGGATCGTAATTGGCTCTAGTCCAGTGCCTTCATTCTTTTCACAGCCTTTGATGGACTGCAGCTTATAATGAATGACTTTTACAGTTATTAGCACTTCTCTTTGACGAGGTCAGTGTGTGAATGTGTTTTTTGACTGAAAAGAGACTGAATGAGAGATCAATCTGATATTCTGAGGTCACTTGGAGCTAAATTAACTAAACTAGGCCACTTTAGTGCAAAAAACCTATTCACCAACCAGATGCAAAAGGCACTGGTGCATTGCTGTAATGTTTGTCTGTGTGGAATACATACACAAATACAATATACTATAAACAGCAATAACTGATTGTTTAACTTAAATAAAAACAGGAGAACAAATACTTAAGTAAATGCTGTTTCTCTTGGTTCTTTTGTTCCAGACAAAAAAAGAAAAGGATACACTTACAGTAGTTACGGTTTGCTCACTGTTCACGTTATCATTATTAACACCAAACCTAAAGACAAATAGCATAAGGATACATTCACAAATGACTGGACAACTTTTATGATGTATATTTGCGAACTAACAGAATATCCAAAAAGGTGTAAGGAGATGACACCTTTACTAAACTGAATGGGCAAAAGCTTCTATCTGGATATTTTGAGCATTTTGACATTTTTAGGGTACATATTGTGACATCGGATCCTGTATTCGGTTCACCTAGATATTTTGGGTCTGGTCTGTGCTGTGTCAAAAACACACCAGAGTTCATTTGGAAGCAGACCACGACCCGACTTGATGCACACCAAGGTTCATATGGCAGCGTTCGCGCTTATTAAAAAGATCCACATTAACAATTTAAAGGAACATGCCACTGTTTTTTTTTTTTTTTTTTTTTCAAAAATAGGCTCATTTTTCAACTCCCCTAGAGATAAACAGCTGAGTTTTACAGTTTTTTAATCCATTTAGCCAATCTCCAGGTCTGGTGTGGTGTCTAAGACTGACAGAAAATGAAAATGTGTTATATAATGATATAACTAGTAACTATACTCTCATTCTGACATAATAATCAAGCAACTTTGGTGATGTACCATGGCTGCAGCATCTTTCTGGGGACTATTTTCAGGCACTGTGCAATATTATTGCACCTGCTGCAGCCATGGTACGTCACCAAAGTTGCAACACAATGCAACTATCGAAGAGTCAAGAGTTAAATATTGAAACGCTTTGGTCATTTTTAAGTGTGATGCTAATAGTCTAATTATATTTAATGATATATGCTAAAATATAGCTAAACGTGCTATCGCCAGACCCAAAGAACGGCTGAACGGATTCGAAAATGGTAAAACTTAAAAATTTTAACTCTAGTGGAGTTGGAAAATGAGCCTATTTTCAAATAAAGTGGTGTGTTCCTTTAAGTAAACCAAACCTTAGGAGCATAAACACAACCAAAACATAAAATGAAGCAAATTCAAATGAAAATGTTATTATACAGAGAATAAAAATACAGAGAAAATTATGAAAACTAATTTGTGCTACAGAAAAAAATATGCAAAATAAAATGTGATGCGAAAAAGTAAAAATTATTAGTTATTTTTAATAAGGCAAACAAAAAAAAACTTTGCACTTGCAAACAAACAAATTTGTATAAATTGTGAACAACTAAATCTAAAACTGAATAAAAAAAATCAAAATAAAACAAAATAAGACAAAGCATGTCAAACTGCACTACGTTGCATCCTCCACAATCTCTCACTCAGAACAGACCCGAAAGATTTAGACGCAAATTTTGGCCATATATGCCCGGTTGCCTGATTTGCAAAATTCCATCAGTAATTCAAAAGCTAAAACAACTCAGACATCATGTGCTATAAACAACACTATCAGCAGGAGCAATTCATTCTTGTGAGCTCCCTTTAATCTTTAAAAGAGCAGTATAGGGTTTCAATTGCTGCAGGCAACTGCTAACAAGTAAACACCTTTCTCCAATGCCGTGCCTCTCTCGCTATTTCCTCTAACACTGTGTGCCATCTACTGCTGCGTCCGTAGCAATAAAGACCAGTAAAGAAAGATGAGGGGAAGTATCAAGATAGAAATCAGAAGATCCTATTATGTCTAACCCACTACAGATAGTGATGCATACAAACAACACACCAAGAGGCAAGAGGGCAACCAATAATTCAAAAAGTGACAACAAATCACAGATATAATTCATCTTCCAGGGGAGAGAGTCAGATTATACGCTGGCGAGGAAGACTGTGGCTTTCCCAGCACTCTGAACAGCAAGACAAACTATAGGTGGATTATAAAGCAAAAAATGCTGTATCTAGTTTACGAAAATGATTACATTACAACCTATAATGAGTATAAATTCAATTTGATGAGAAGCCATGTTAAGTGATAATTATAGCAAAATAACATACAAAGGATACAAAACACAGATTACCCTGTCAGGGTTTATTTTGCAATAATGGCCGGCTGACTGCACATTATCTCATACATATCGCTCATAAAAACAATAGTCTTCCTCAAAGGCAGCACTTCATGCAAGTGTGCATCTGTGCATAACTCTGTGTGTGTGTGTGCTTTTCGGATGAGTGAGTGACAGGCGCTAAATGAGGTGTAAGAGCGAATGTGAATGTGCTGGAACGCCGGGAGACTTTGGAATCATATCTGTCTCTGACACCTGCCAATCTAAAATCATTGGTATATCTCCTCAGAATGCTGTCAGAGTGCTGTTCCTCTCCGTAGGATAAAATGCTTCCAGAGGGATCTGGTTTACAGTACGCTCGCTTAAGCTGGAACGATGTCAAATACATTAGCCTGGGGACGACACTGATGCAGCACAAATTAAAATGCGCTAGTACTTCATCCTTCTCCACACTACCTACGCAGACACACTCTTAAAAATAATGTTTTTTGCACCGTAAGTTCAGAAAAGAGACGTTTTTTTTGTTTTTTTTTATCAAGAACTCTTTATATGTAGTCTTAATAAATCTTGATATTACATTATGTTCTTCAGATCTGAGTATTGGTTATTGGTTTCTAATGAGTTGCACTGAAATGCTCTTCCTACTGCATAACATACTGTAGAAAAATACTAGTATACTCCTAAAAGTTACATACAGTAATAAACTTTCTACACATACACATGTAAAATGTAGTGTTTCTCTACTAGGAAAATCTTGCACTCATGGAATATTAACATCAAAGCCTCGCAATATCACCTGCCACATAAAACAAAGCAAGCAGTGCTTCACTGTTCATAGCTGCAACAGAAAGAAAAGTGAATGGAAATTAATCAGTCAATAAATCATATGATCCATTGCTTCTTTGTTTCAATAAATGAAACCACTAAAAAAACTATAGGAAGAATTATACAAACAATTATAATTTTGTAAACTTAAACTTAAAAGGGGAAAACAGAACAAAGGATGTATGTTAACTGCAACTTGCACGTCTAATGCTCACAAGCCACCAGAAAAGTTCAAAACTCAAATCAGTTCTGAGGGGAAAAATGTTCACATGTAACGAGTCGTATGGTGTCATATAGCGATATTTAACTTATTTAAACCATACTGTTATAATGTGTCAACAGTTGCCTGAAGAACACATCCATTTGTAAAAAGTCCCTACTAACGTGTTATGATGTTTGCTTTAACATTTCAAAGAATAAATATACAGTATGTCATGCCATGTAATGTCAGTGTACTTTAGTAGGCTATATAGTGTTGCTATAGACCATCTGTCGGAAAATATCTTTACCTGAATCGCATCACAGTGCGGCACGTGCGGGAGTTGAGGTAAACAAACACGTTCTTCATCGCTGGCAAACGCTAGGATGCCTTTCAATATTTTGTTTCAACTGAATGTAGGTAAATATTCTCTCTTTTTTTGTCTTTGCTGAAAACTATCCCGTTACTTCACTGAGTGAGAAAATCGCTCCGAACGAGTCATTGAGTGAGCTGTTTGATTCATCGCGAACCGATTCAGCCCGTTCATTTCGATTCATTGAATAGAACAGATTCAATATAGTGATTCATTCACGAAAATAACTTATTTTCCAGATCTGGACCTAAAAAAAAAATGCTTATTTAGGTTCGATGTGTTTGCATATAAAGATGTGGCAAAAATAAGTAGGCATTCATTAATTTTATTTTTTTATTCATTAATTTATTTATCTGACAGCTGTCTACCAAGTCCTTTTTATCTGAGACACCTGAAGCACCATAGAATTAAATGACATATTTCTGTTATGTAAACAAGTTTACCACAGGACCACCAGAGTCATATATTTACAGTTTAGGCTAATGCATCTTTAAACATATAATTTATTCAGCTTTGAGCATATTACAAAAATTCAGAATGGTAAAATTACATAAATAAAAATGTATTTCAGCTGCTTACTTAAAGATCTTTTATGATTCTATAATAAAGAATATTAATGCTCTTGAGAGACACCTCTGTTGTTGAAAAAGATAAGCTAACTGATGCAACAGCCGTAGACTGTTTTTTGTTCTAAGGTGAAAAAATCGTTTTCTTATTAATATCTTAGTAAGGTTTATATTTCATCATGTCTAAAAAAAAAAAAGAATTGAAAAAAGTATAAAAAAAATATTGAATCTACACCACTTTCCTGTAATAAATCTGCAACTTTGAAGTTTGTGTTCTTTAGATCCAGCTAAAAGGTCACAGCACGGGTCAGGCATCTTCATTTCCTAGAAATTCTCTGGTCAGAGTTCAATAGCCTCATTTGAGCTTGTGTTTTAGGTCTGCAGCATTCGCATACATATGAACTGCAGTCAGCAGGACTTCAATGCATATGTATGCGAGTGAGGGAGGGTACAATAATAATCTCTTGACTTGAGAAAACCTAGGTGGCGCAATGCCCACCTCATCTCCCTCTGCAGTGCCTACCCTACTTAAAGAGATCATTCCTTATTAGCTGATGCAACATCTCAGGTGAGGCTGATTTTCTTGCAGTAGCCTAGTCACAAATTGCGTAAACAAGCCAGGCATCACGTGTCTCACTTAGGCCCCGGCACCTGCCCTGACATTCCACTGAGACGTCGGGGAGATACGAGAGGTTGCAGCCTCTTCACTCACAGCAAAACAGCATGAGAATAGAGCACAATTCGCCTGAAACGACTGCTCGCTGCGTGCATCGCATTAGAGGCTCCTGATTGTGCAATAATGTTTCGTTCTGAATGTTATTCGGCTACGAGCGCTTTGGGATCTAACCAAACAGCATAACCGTGACTCATCTGCTTTTATTAAGGTCAGCCGAAACATCCAAAAGACATAAATTCCTCCAAATGCTTTCCAAACATAGCCTCGTTTCCAACCGAGTCCCCCCCACCGAGACCGAGTCCTCTCCGCTCGAGGGTCAGGGGCACGAGAGATCATGAGACCTCCGGGTGAGCCGCCGCCGGACTCGTGACGGTCTGCCGAGGCAGCCAAAACCGGAGCAGCTGTTCTTTGTGTGAGAGTTGCTCAAAATCGCTAAAGCGCCCTCCCCTCCTGCTGCCCCACACACACGGTTAATTCTCCCTGGTGGCTGAACACGATGAGGCATCAGCAGAGAGAAAGAGAGGGACTCATCAGACGCGTAGCCTGAAGCAAATGAAATGCTCCCTACTCGGCCACAATCGATGACACCATCATCTCCTGCTCTAGATAATGATATCTGCGGTTGGGTGCATTAGAAAGAGCCCGTGTTTGTGCGTACGTGTGTGTGTAGTGACCTGGATAGCTCTTTGCCTTCTCCTTTGTGATGCGGCATAATCTAAGATTGGCTAATGAGAAAATGCGCCCACTTCTCATTCATCCATCAAGATGATCTTTCCATCCTATGTCTCTGCCACATATTGCACGCGAATTGCAAACTTCTATCATCGACCCAGCATTTATCAATTTTATTTTGGGCTGTGTCATTCATACTTTCATGGCATAGTTTATGCTAATTCAAACAGGTGAAAATGAGCAACGAAGCCCTCCCTTTTAACCATTTGGGTTTCCTCTCACTCAGCAGCGCACAATGACAGATATCTTTCAGGTGTCAAAAGCTCTGCAACAATTACAACAGCCCCTCTAAGCGGAAGGCACTTTGAGTTTTCTCCAAAACATTTGCGAGAGCTAATTTTGCATGAAGAGATGAGGGGAAAAGGTGCATAATTTATGAAGAAACACTCAGTGATATATCAAAACTTCAGTGCCTAGTTTACACGCGGCAGCAATTAGCTACCTTGATGTGCAGCTAATAGAACATCTGTGTATGCTGCCGCACACATACACATGTCTGACATAAGGCGAGAAAATGAGTTGAAGCTTGTCTATATATCTTTTCATACGCATAAAGTGACAGAAATGTTTTTCACTGCTAAGCAGCACAGCGCTACAGGTTCCTAAAGGTTCATTAAGAAGAAGGGTGGATTCAGTGCAATATTAACATAATTAGCACATTGCATTGAGAAGTGAAGCAAGCTAGTACAATTATTGCAATTCCTAGAGTTTCTTATTGCTTTTACTAAAATATGATGGTTTTATAAAATACATTAATGCTCATTAAAAAAGTTTCATGCATTGATAATAGTAATCTGAATGAATAATATTTCCACCAAGCAAGACACTGCCTACCAGATGCTTGTGGTGTGTGGTTTCCAGCTAACAGGGAATTTTCTTATAGGTTCGCTATTCTATGAACAACATCGATAAAACATTCATTCATAGTTGTCAGGTGTATAATAATGTTAGCAAAATTATATTTCTAAATTGTTTGTGGAAATTTATTTTCTGAAAAATGTGGTATGAATGCAAACGAATTTTACCATGCTACGATATTTGAAAACTGAGGCGCTGAGCATTTATTTACATTTTCGTTGTTGTTTTTGTTTTGTTTTGTTTTTTTACTACTCAGCTGTCCAATCACAGCGGAGGAGGGGTGGGACAAATACCGCATAAACCAATCGCCACATCCTGGCTGTACAACAGATAACAAGAAACACGACGACAGAACAAAATTATATAAAACAAGGGTCCGAGCAAGTACTTTACATTAGTGTCAACATTTTTATAGTTTGACATAAACTGTCTGCAGAATCAGATACTGTTAGAATCAAAATCAGATACTGTGTTGTAGTGGTCTAGCGGTAGAATATGTTACATGTCTTTCTGAGGCTGCAGGCTCAAGTTTTGGGGGCAGTCGTGGGTTCGAGTCCCAGGTCCGGCAGGGATTGTGGGTGGAGGGGCACGTCCTGATTTTGCTGAGTTAGGCGTGTTCCTGGTTCAACATATTTTGTTGACCCTGGAACAAAATTTTAGTTTTGACCATATCTCTACACCTAAACCTAACCCTACCCATGAGTAATGCCTAAAATCAGAGGAATTGATAGATGACTGATACTGATGTACAAGCACCAAACACTGATTGTAAGCCTAAACTTCACAAAAACCATAAACTGGTTCTTCAAATCTGATTGGCTAATCACAATGTTGTTCCAAGGTCAACAAAGATGTTGACCCAGGGGCACGCCGAACTCAGCAAAATCAGGTTCTGCGGGTGGAGGGAGTGAATAACAAATTCCTAGAATGGGAAACCATACCTGGCCACATGTCACATTCTCCTTAACAATTTAACAGTTTCATATCAACCAAAACAACTCAACTAAAAGAAAAAAAGAAAAAGAAACACTGTAAGAAGTGTTCATAGCTAGGCCATTTTCAGCTTGGCATTTCCAGCTGGCTAAAATACATGGGTGGACACACAACCTAACATTTGCATAACCAATTTGGATATAGCAAAATGTTAAACGTGAAAATGTTAGTCAGAAATAACATTTAATTATATAGAACATATCTTTGTTAGCTGGGTTGGGGCACCTTCTTAAGTGTTCGAAAGAGGCGAGAAAGTCAGGTTTGGAATGAGATGTGGGTGAAAAATGACTGAAAGAATTTGTTCAAAATTATTTTTAGAGCATGTGAAGACACAAGTGCATGTTAATCAACTGCTTCTAATCAGACTCATCAGGGTTATGCGTTCTTTTTAAAGCAGTCGGTGATATTTTGCCAATCAGTAATTATTAGCTAATTTACAGCTGTTTTGAATATAATAATTTAACCCAACTTCCTCACATATTGACATCAGAATTAAAATCGTCTCTCTGAATTAAACTCAGATTCATTTAGCATCTTTAGCATTATGGCGTAGCTCTAACAGGATATGAAATCAACAGAGTGTAAACATCACCTGCATCTGTTCTCGCCACTCCTTTGGCTGTTTTTGTGTGTCTCTCGCTACAAAGGAACAACAGCACGCCACAAAGAACAGCTCCCACGGGCCCCGCTAATGCGCTAACATGCCGGGCTCTCTCCTCCACTACCGCTGTTTACCGTGATGGGGACTGACAACCACACACAGCACACAAGTCAACGTGCAAGCCTAAATTAGCTCCCAGACCGCTGCGCATTAATTATGAATTGAGAATAATTGCAATGGGACACGCCAGAGTCAATTCGTTTGGACTGAGCGCTAAGTGTAAATATGGCTATGCTAGGAGAAGGACATGGATGCTGCAATAAAACAGGAGTCAGAAACGGTCTTTCGTACGTACCTGCTCATATGCACAAATTGCACGTGCTGGGGATTGTGTTGAATCAAACACGGTATCACAGCGACATCATGAATATTCAGGACTAGCGCTGTGTTAGCATGAGAGTTAAACTAATTCTACAGTTGTTAAAGTGGCCCTGCTGGAGCAAATGAAAGACTGTTATATGCCAGTGTTCTGTGGAAGGTTACAAACACAGTTAGACTGTGTGAAAGGCTTCATTTTCTCTTTGTGAAATGATGATGAGGTTAAAACCACCAGGCCGTGTGTCGTAGCGAATATAGTGCTAATAAAATTCCCTGTGAATGTACCCAGACGCCTCCATATTGAGACACAGTCCATTATAATGTCACATTACTATGGTTGCTTTATTGTAGAGAGGGGAGCTATTTGTTTCCCCTTTGGCCTAAACTCTTAGATGCTCCCCTCTGGTATTTCAAAGATGACTCAGCGACTCAAGGACAGAAATATTATCATGAATGGCTCTTTGTGTTCTAATCTGACCTAATTGTGATCTAATTAAGTCACGAGATATCCAGAATCTAATAAAATAGCATATTATTATGAGCCAATCATATTTTGTTCAAAACAAATGTCAGGAAATATGTTAAAGCGCACATTCAAATAACAATATTAATAATAACTTATTTGCATGAGCATAACAATGTTTTCAAGACAGTAAAATAGTGTTTGGGATTTTTTAAAGTTTAGGTTAATGTTGATTTCTGTCGAATGAGAACCAAAACTGCCTATAAATTGTTAAATATATGCGAGAAAGATAAACCACTCATAACTCAGTATTGTTATGATTTATTTTTTTAAGGCTGAACATAACTTTTTAAAGTCAGTTGCATTTATGTTCCACACAAAAAGAAATTCACACAGGTTTGGAGCAACATGAGGATGAGTAATTTTCATTTTTGGCTGAGCTGTCCCTTCAAGGGAGTTATTATAATATTAAGTTGTTATATACAGACTAAGTTTATTAATCTGGCCCCAATCTTAGTATTCAGATTATTACAATGACATCATCACTTTGTTACATTGCAAACATATTAAACAATTTTTATAAAATTGTAAAATGTATAAAATTATAAAACTGATTTTTATACTGAATGCATGGCTGAAACCACTAAAACTGTTCAATTTCTTAGTCTTATGATATGATGGTGTCACCAGGATTATCAATAGTGTTTGATTTCCATGATTTAGGATCAGCTGTGCTATCTTCAGAAGTCCACCTAAAAAGATGGTGAGGCGGTATGCTTCAAAAACCACTTTAACACCAACCAAATAAACTGAACCCCATACTTAGGGTTTGCGGTTTAGAAAAACTGAGCAATATCAGTGGGGCGCTGGCGTGTAAACACTATGATATTAACTTGGTCCCAGGGGTTCGGCTGAAATGCATAATATTCCTACAACGTCTTCAGCCTGTCGGTATCAAAACAGGCAGCGAGTGTGAGTCTCTTAAGCTCATGTAAACCAAAATCCCTCCCATCTCTCTAGAGGGAAATGGTAGAGAGATGCGACGGGAATGTTTTCTTTTTCTGTTTCGCTGTTTGGAATAGAGTCATTGAGTTGTAGAGTCCCAGCAGACGTCAGGCTCTGATATCTATAAAACATGCTTCGATAGGGATCAAACGCTTGGAACCCACGGGTCTCCTCCTCCGCCGCTCGTTCTGTTCTACTCGTTTATCCATGCAATTGGCGGAGGAGTCCCAGAGAGAGGAGAAAGCAAAGCATGTTAGTACACACGTCAGAGGTGCGGCGCTAATGCCTGACCCAAATATGCCGCCAAATCTGCCGTTTCATGTTCGGAGGAGTGGTACTGGTAAGATAATACGCTGCTAAACTGGGTAACAGGGACAGACGTGCCAAGAGGAAACCAGAAGGGTTACAACCAGCTAATGCTGTGACAGCAATCCTCGCAATCCTGCTTTTACAACAGTATGCCAGTGGGCTAATTCTACAGTTTGCACATGGCATTAGCCATCTGATGGCTTCATCCTTTCTTTTGTGCATCACACCTCTCTGTTTCATGGCTTCAGACTCATCTACAGTAGGTACATCTAGAAAAAGTTACTTTCCTCCGTGTTCAAACAGTAAAGAAGGACGCCACCAATAGAAAGCATTTGAGCATATAAATGGAAAAGAACTTAAAGGGATAGTTCACCCAAAAATGGAAATTTGATGTTTATTTGCTTACCCCCAGGGCATCCGTGATGTAGGTGACTTCCTCAGCAGAACACAAAGAAAGATTTTTTACCTCTGATAGACAACCATGTCAAAACCGTCTTTGGCGTAGGATACGTATACGCGCCATATACAGATTACTTCCGGCGTTTGCGCGCTTTGGCGTAGGATGTGCAAACGCCGGAAGTGATCTGTTGCGTGTATACGACGCGTATAC
>JAUCMS010000105.1:1804292-1842937 GCA_032357445.1 Enteromius radiatus | reverse complement strand
CTATCTATCTATCTATCTATCTATCTATCTATCTATCTATCTATCTCTGTCTGTCCATCCATCCATCATCCATCCTTTATATATTTATATATAAAACTGTCTACATATCCATTCATTCGTCCATCTGTCCAACCATCTATCTCTGTCTGTCCATTCATTCCTCCATATATATATATACAGTGTATATATATATATATATATCCATCCATTCATCCATCTATCTCTGTCCATCCATCTATCTATCTATCTATCTATCTATCTATCTATCTATCTATCTATCTATCTATCTATCCATTTCTGTCAGGTCTGTCCATCCATCCATCCCTCTATCCATCCATCTATCTATATAGATATCTCTGTGTGTGCGTCCATCCATTTTTTTTGCCATGTGGAAAGACAAAGAAGAGTTCTGTATTTCTCTCTCTCTCTCACACACACACACACACACACATACTTGAAAAAAACCTAAGTTCGAGTATCCTTAATGAGTTATAGGCACTAATGCATATACATTAGTTGGAAATGCGTGTGTCAGGTTACTTGATTAACATGTGCGATTACGCGTGTATACGTGGTTGTGATTGTGAAAGCGCCATTACTAGATTTGCAGGAGCTCCCCTGGCACCCAAACACACATAAATTAGCAGAGCTACATCACCGTGGCAGCCGCTTTTGTTTTTTTTCTCCTTCCATCGCAATAATTAATATTCTGCTCTTCTCCATTAGGGCTGCTCAGGATTGCCTGAGATTGATTGTTTGTGTTTGATATTAGTGGCTCTTCAAGGCGACTCCTCTGTGAAAATGAAAGACGGCAGGTGCTACGGCTCAAGAATTGGAAAATTAAATACAGACTTGCACTGCATTATTACACAAATGAGAAATGATGGTGAATTTATCTACCTCACCTGCTATATCACTTCTGATTTTGTTTTATTTTTCTTCATCTTAGAGTCGTTGTCTGTGTATTAGTCTGAAAAGATTACATTTGATTCTCTAACAGCATGTACAGGGTCAATATTACAAACGCTGCTGTCTAGAAGCATTGCTAAAAGATGCTAAGAAGAAATCTTAAAGGAACAGTTCACCTAAAAATTAATTTTCTCTCTGCATGTCCTCATTTACCCTAATGCTACCTTAATACTGTAAACCTACATGATTTTCTTGTGCACTTTGGATGTTGCGTCATACAATGTTGTTGTTTTGCTCAACATGGCTTTAAAGCATCAAGATAGTGAATAAATGTCTGCAGAATTTTTACCCTTTAACCCTTTGAAAGTACCTCAGGGTTTACCGTCATGAAGGAAAACACCAATATTGACATTTCTGACATTGCAAGCAAGATTTTCAAGCATGCATCAGTTCCAAGAGCTGTAATGCAGTTCACAAGCACCAAGCCCTATTGAAACCGTAAGAGCTCCTCCGACAGAACTTGATGTGACATGGTCAGACATCCAGAGCTCAGAGTAATTTTCCCAGCTTCATTTTGATTCAGTCAGCAATGAGTGAGGGGAGTCTTGAAATGGAAATACAGCGGAGGAGGTGGCTGTGATGCTTTCTATGCGGAAGAGTTTAATAAAAACCCAGAGACAGGCAGTTTACAGACCATCAAGTCCACAAACACAGCGGTGGCTGCAGGGTGGTCTTAATACATGTCCTGCCTCATACCGAGAGAGGCATACAAATCATGCAGACATAATCCAATCAATCTCAGACATTACAGCCTTTCCCAATGAGCTGTGCCGACATAAACAATCCCACATTGGGACAGCGACTGACCTCTCTGAATGAAAGCGTTTCCATTTTCATCCTTAATTCTGGAAGAACGGAAAGTGGTTCTTGTTCTCCTGCTACAAGAGACTCATTTAAAAATGAATGCGCTCAGTGTGGGGGCAGTCCAGTATGAGGCTGTTGTTTGTCAGTGTAGAAAACTGTGACACAGGGTCACTTTCAGTAGCGTGAATGTGAGCCGAATGCAGGATGAAAGTGTGCCCGGCTCTTTGATATTCGTCAGGGGTTGCTGCGGCCTTACGCATCGCGTTGCATCCACATCCCTTCCACTTCTCCTGTATTCGAGCTTCCTCTGAAGAGCTCTGGATATTTTTAAGTCCGGAGGGCCTAGAAGGTTCATCACCTCGGATATGAGAACAACGCAGGCACTGTTTGGGGTCGAGGAGGGGGGTTTGGGGCGAGAGAAGAAGCGGCGGTTTGTTGGAGCCGTGTGCGTCAGACATCACCCCTGCCGTAACCTTTTAACACTTCAGCGAGGAACCCCAAATTGTGACGCCCTGGGGGCTGCAGACTGCTCTGATAAGGAGCTCTGGATGAGGGTTATTATGTATCCAGTCACTGATATTTGGGGCAGATGTCTTGGAGACATTAGAAGACACTGACTCAACCCATCAGCAGAGTTAGAAATGATGGCAAAATAGGGTCATGGGAGATCCACATGTTCTAGGGCTCTAGGCAGTGTGTGTGTGTGCTGGGTCAAGTGTTGGTTACTTAGTAAACATTTCTTATTCTTTCATAGCGCACAGTCTATGAACACATTTTTATGCTCTATTTTAATTTTAATTTATATTATATGTGTGTGTGTGTATATATATATATATATATATATATATATATACTGTATAAATATTAGTGCTGTCAATTAATCTCATCCAAAATATGTTTTTGTTTAAATAATGTATGTGTGTAATGTGTAATTTATTATGTATATATAAAGACACACATACAAAGTATATCTTATATTAATATTTACATGTAATATTTACATGTGCATTATATACATCTTACATATACATATATGATTATATCTTATATTTAAATTATAAATATATTCAATATATAAACATAACATATTTTTCTTAATGTATGCATGTGAGTGTTTGTATGTATATATATATATATATATATATATATATATACACATAATAATTATACACATATACTCTGAATGTGGTTAATCGTTTATATATATAGTTATGCGTTTCTAGGATTTTGTGTGTGTGTGTGTGTGATGCTAACGTGGTATTTGAAATTGGTCACACCGCCCACCCCAATACAAGGCATGGAGTCTTTATTACAAGGAAAGCGGCAGATTCTGTGACTGCTACTACTGCCACCAAATTAGTGCGCCTGAATACAGGAAAAGTGTGACCAGTAGCGCAGCCCTTATCTTTACTATGAGCGCATGACTTAATGGGGACAGTATTAACCGTGCTGCCATCTGTCCAGCACATTAGTGTGTTAAAAAGCCAAGGGAAAAAAAAAGAGAAAGAAATGAGAAACTACGGCATTGCTGGTATTTTTGGCTCAGGAATCACCGCGTGCAGATGGTGAGGTGAAATCGAGACGCACGTAAGGGCTGTAAACGAAAGGACACGGAAATAAATAAATAAATAAATAAAGTGAGTGATAGCGGAGGAAATAAATCCAGGTGTCCATGTACTTTATCAGGAGCATTATCGGCTTGACGGCGGGGGGAGACGGGGGCCGCTGTCTGTGTTTGTGGAGAGATAGCGGCAAAACAATTTTACCCTCCTTTGCTAATTCAGCTCTTCGCCTGGATGGAATCGCATCATCTAAATAAGGAAGCCGAATGTTTTACACCTTTGCATATAATGGAGCTGCGATAAGACCTGACTCGTCACTTGCCCGAATGGCATTTCCACGCATCTTATTATTTTCCTGCCAAGCAAAGCAAAGTTCACGTGGTGGTGTGAGACGAGACGTGCACACTCCTGCAGCAGTCAGTCAGGCACGTGCGTGCGCGTGCTTTTAAAAACCCTGCCGTTTCTTATTCCCTTGACGATAAAAACAACAGACAAGGCTTGTTTTATGTTTGATATTAAATATCCCTCGGTGCAGCACCTCTGTGACAGCTTATTCGCTGACAGATTGATCGTAGCTCTTATGTGTTCTCACATCGTTCAAGCAAACACTGAGAATCCCGACAAGAGCGCCAAGGTTCCGTCGCCTGGATAAAGCCTTGATTCAATACTCTTCCACAATCCATACATAGAACGGATTCGACAACAAAACATTCGTCGACACACAGGAGCACGTAGCATTCAACCCTCCAATAACCTCTTTTGAAGTTTGATTTCTTTTCAAGCTTGCTTTTGAATAGCTTTCCTGATACATTTTGCCAGCTATGGTTTATGAGTGTTTCTTGATCAATGGGGGCATTTTATGTTCCAGAGGCTGGTTTATCTATTTAAAAATTAATTCATAGTAATACTTGAGTACAAAGAGTGAAGTAACATGTATAAGTTCAATATTTATTATTAAAGTTATGTGTATATATATATATATATATATATATATATATACTGTAAACTATCACTGTCCCTCAGTTTTGAAACAATTATCGCTTTGAAAAGTTATATAAAAAGTGCATTTGTTTATCTAGGAGGCAATTGTGTCAATAAATAGCATGTATGAATATAGCATGAGATTACATATTGTATGAGAAAGGATGTACTGTAAACAAAAATCTTAGGTGTTAAATTAAAGAGATAGTTCACCCTGAAATGCATAATTCTGTCATCATTTATTCATACTCAAGTCGTTCCAAACCTGTATGAATTTCTTTCAGATGTTGAGCGAAAATGAAGATATTTTGAAGGTTGTCGGTAGCCAAAAAGTTGACTATCACCGGGGAAATATATATAAATTTGAATACTTTGGATGAAAATGTTTGATAAATGTAAATGTTGCCAAATTGTGAAACTATTATTTAATTGTGAGTATTTGGGAGACATGAAATACTAATGAAATTAGAATTAAAATAATTTCCTAACCCATTGCTATAACCAAAAATGTTTAAAAAGAAAGGTTTTTTTAGATGTTCGTGTGCTTGTTTGGTAAGGAAGCCCTTGTAATGATGAAATCGAAAAAATAACGAACAAGAACAGAATGTTTCCAGCTATTGTTCTGTCAAATTATGTTGCAATATATCAAAATATCATTATTTATTTAGACCAAGATAAAGAAGCTGGAAATATCATACCAGAGATTTTTAAAATGTAATTCCATCCATCATTTCTAATACAACTAACAAATGGAGCTGCGTAAAAATTACGCAGGTCATGAAAAACAATACAAAATTGACCTGTAATGCGTGCAGTTAAATATTGTTGGTGGGGAAAGGAAATAAACTTTAGTGATTTAAAAGCACACACGGCCAATCAGTTGACTCAACATCTCATGCACCCATTAAAAAACTAGAATTAGTATTTGATTTTACAGTTGAGGCAGGCCACAATGAATATAGCATGGTGGCTCTTCTTAAGTGCAGGAAATGAACTTCCAGATGTCAGGCGGTCAGTAAACAGTGGCTGAGACAATCAGCAAATGGGGAAAAAAAGAAAAACGGCTGGCCTGGAGCATTTGGCACCCACTGTGTCATTACAATCAAAAGGCGATCTACATGTATATTTACACTCCAGCACCTGTTCCGTCATCCGCGTCCCTTCAGGAAGTAAATCAGCATCACGGTCCGCAGCTTTTGCCTACCGTCCAGCTCTGCGCAATCAAGAGTCCCAGCAATCAGCCGGGTTATTTTCTCGGCGCTGGCAGAGTTAGTAGGCCACTTCAGTGCATTACCTCTCCCGGCCCAGTCGTGAGACTTGTCAATGCGGTGCAATAAAAAGAGATTGAGACTGAAAGTTGAGATTGAGTTTTATTGTCATTTTTACTGCGCCTTACGAACATCGATTTGCCTGGGCCAAGACAAAGCAAGAGATGGATATACAGATTGGAGCGACTAATACCACGCCTGCCATCGTAAAAATCACAGACTGCAAAGTCAGTCTGAAGAGGTGATTTTATGTCTTGAAAATGTAGTCTCTGGGTGCTGAGTGTGTTTTTCCCCCTTTAGCACAGCAATGTTTCTGTCTTTCTCACTCTTTCTAGCTCTAATGGGTTGCTTGAACACAAGATGGTGGCCCCAAAACAGCATTTAGACTCTTCAGCCACAATTTAAAATGAATGGATGTAATTGCGTTAGATAAACATCTAACCAAGTGGCATAATCACAGAAACATAGAAATAAACTAAGCTTTTCAAGCAAAACATGATTTAGTGGAATTAGAACTGTAACTGTGGACGTGTGTCCGTGGGAAATATCGGTCCTGCTTTATATTAGGTGGCCTTAACTACTATGTATTTACATCAAAAAATGAGTACAATGTACTTATTGGGTCATTTTGTATTGGATTTTTGCTGCTATTGAGGTGGGATATGGGTTTAGTGGTATGGGTAGGTTTAAAGCGTAAGTTAAGTGTAATTATAAATGTAAAGTAGTTGGTTAAAAGTACTTGCGTATCTATTTTTTAATTGTTCCCTTGGAATCGAACCCATGACCTTCCAATTGTTAGTAACAAGCTCTACCATTTGAGCTACAGGAATGCCCTCTTTCACTATTCCCTAGATTACATACTGTATATACTCCTCTGAGTAAGTGAATGAAAAAGAGTGAGTGAATTCTGACAAAGAAAGGCTCTGAAAGAGCTGCGTAGGTTTCATTTTGATATGACGCTCACCGCACGTTAGCGTACACAATTATACCACTACTAACATCGGTTGCACAGTCATTACCGCGGTGCATTATGATAGTGAACAAGTGGACATTTTATAACATCTACCATGGCTTCGGACACCACTTCAAATGGCAGTCCCCTCAAATAAAGCACTAAATAAGAGGCAATTTGAGACGCAGCCAGTCTGTCTGGTAAGTAGCGTGTGCAAATGTGCCAAATTGGCATTTTGGGTAGTTCCTTGTGGTCCAATTGGTTTCAGTTGAGATGGCAACTTGCATTTGCACTGGACATGTTTTTATAGGCTGCAGTAAGAACTAAATTATTTCGAAGATTACTGGAGTGTTTCATAATAATTTTCCAGTTTTTCTGCTTTAAAATTTCATATTTGATTCAAAGCCATTTTCTTGTACATTTTATTCACTTTATATTAAAGTGAATGCACTGTACATTAAAAATAATGAAATGATTTTCTTACTGTGTACTTGATGTATGGTAGCATTTCTATTACATTTCTTTATTTACTAATTACCCCTACACAGATTAATACACCTACATACATAATTACAAGAAGGTATATGTTTAAATGGAACTAAAATATAAAAAACATATATGTAAACAATAATTGAACTGTATTAAATAGTTAATTTAAATGAAGGTGCTTAGTAGTTAAAGAAGCTTAATATAAATTGTGTCTGAAAATAGTTTTAAAGTAAATGTATTTTTATGTTTACAGATATTTTGCACGACATTTTATGCCAAATGATGTTGGAAAAGACAGCATGATACAATGCAAAGGATAAAGTGTCCACAATTTTAATAACAATTGAAAAATAGCATCATTTTTGCAATTTCATTTTTTCGGCAGCGCACATGTGGAAGTCATGACACCATTTGAATGCCTCGGGGACGTCACTAATGTGAGTTTATATCCCAGCTGGTTTACCTAACGCTGACACTATCATAGTAATTCGTTTTCCTCCCTCAGCTGCTTGTCAAAGCAACAGCTGGGACGATTGAGCCCCGGAGCCCCACGCAGACCAATGAACTAGTCCTGAACCAATCCTGCTCTAAATATTTATGCCGCTCCACATTATATTCATATAGCCCTATATATAATGTCACAACAGGATGTTTGGAGCGCTTACCGGACATACCGGATTCTGCTGTCCACCATAAAAGACAGCACTGATGGGATTATCCTAAGATTTGTTTGTGTATTCATTTATCTCTCGGTATTCAACTCCAGCGCAAGCTCATCAAGTCATCAGCCCACCGACGGAGGCCACGCTCCAAAAAATGAAGGGATTAAAAAAAGAGTTTAAGCCGTGGATGTGTTTGCTCGGCACTTTGAAATACACCCGTTCACTCAGCATGTGTTTATGCAGCGCTTAGACGCCAGTTCTCAACCAAACAACTGCTATGAAGCATCAGACCATATTCAACTCTAATCTGTTGTGGTTCTTATATTATTAAAGAGATTTACTCCTGTTGTGGAGTGTAAACCTATCAAATTAAAGGGGCCATAGAGGGAAAGCTTAGGCAGAAAGGTAGAAATGTCTTTATAGGTGTGTGCAGTCAACTGTTGATGTTGTATTACCGCTAATCTCATTGGTAAGCACCTTCTTGACACGCTAAATATGCCTTCGAGACTATTTGTACGGTATTTTTTTTATGTAATTCACAAACTATATACATTGCTTACTGCTGCTTTTATTCTTATACTGTCAAGTAATGCAGGAGTCTCTGTCATATACATGAGTATGGTGTTCGGTCCGTCACTGGGGAGATTCCCAAATGATATATAATTCACTAATTATATACAGTTTACTCCTGTTCCTGGTCTGTACTTTCAGTTTACATGTTACCAGACTGTCAAATGTAAGCAGAACTCATGTGAATCTTTAACTAGACATTGTCATTTTAACAAGCGGTCAGTACTGTATCTACACTGATTTAAGCCTCTGTATGTGTTTGATTCACTAAAAAGTCAGTCGAGTATTTCATTCAGGAATTAGGCCACCCTGATTGTGCTGTATATTAATCAGACCAGTTTATTAGATTAATTGATTTTGGAATCAGACTTTACCGTTTGCACTGCATGTTGCTGATTCACTAAAAAGTACCAGAGCATAATTGATCTGATTCAGCCGTTTGTTCTCTATGTTTTTGACTCATTTGAATCAATCTAAACAACTCATTTGAATCATTTTGTTTGAAAAACAGACTTCCCTGTTCCCACCGTAAGTCACAAAAAAGAACCAACTAGTTAGAATCATTCATTTGAGCAATGGAACTAAACATAATTCTACTCCAGTTATTTAATTTTTTATAAGAATCCCTGCTATCCAAACCTACTTTTAGCGTGGATCGGGCCGCATTTTTCTTTCCGACAGAGCAGTAACCGAGCACCCGCCCCTTTCCTCCAGGATGCCTCAAGTGCCCTTTTCATGATTTTTTATTTATTTATTTTGTATGCGTATGTGCATATGCAGCGCTGTCTTTTCCCCTCAACAACACAATTTAACTATTAATCTCAATTTTGCTAAATAAAAGGATCTGGCTTGCATCAGTCACATGACTGCCATTAACCAATGCTCGCCTTTGAGGGCAGAGCGCGCTCGTTACGAGCCGGGTACGAGCTCGCAAAGTGTACGGCACGTGCATTTTCCACAGGCTGGGTGGTGCAGAGCTGGAGGGGAAGCGGGCAAATTAATTGAAAGGTGCAGACTGCAACAAAACAGTAAGTAGGGTGTACAGCACACACTATATAGTATATAACAACAAATAAATTGAAATAAATGAGCGTGCTGTTTGTGCAACAGCGCGACAAACATTACCTGTCCTTTTATGAACTGCACAAGTAGTGGTGGTCATTAACTGCTAGCTAACTGGGTAAGGGTGTCACAAGGGGGTCTGTAGCTCTGTCCACCATTTTAGGGAACGTGTTTTGTTTTAAAGTAAGTTGCAGGACTTTTCCCTTCTTTTCTGGAGGGCTTTTATTTCACTAAAAACAATCTAATATGGATATCCACATAATTATGGATTATTATATTTATGATATAAAAAAAAACACAGTTTTTAAAGAAAATATATTAAGTAACGCATGATATTAGGTTTATATTTCAAATGAGATAAAATGCTGATTTTTTTAACAGCAGTAAAACTATTGTATCTCTACAGTTTAAACATTTAATAAGCACGGCATGTACATGTTTGTGTGTTTTATGTGTATAGATTTTAAAAATATTATTACTAATAATATAACAAATATTCCAGAAATGCCTCGTAAGGAGAAGAGGAAGAAACAGCTACAAAAGGAGCTATGTGAGGCTGCTAAAGGCAGTGCATGCTTCACCATTGTTATTCAGCCTGTTCTATCTGCCCCTTTTTTAACGTTGAGCACCCGCCCCTTTAAACGTCTCTGCACGGCTCTGTTATCTGTATAGTTTTAGAGATCTCTTAAAATATCACAAAATAAAAATGACAAAATGCACAAGATTACTATTGCTGACCAAAATACTGTTGAATTGTTGAGAGACATGGAAATGTTTGTCCAATAAAAATCTGTCAAGTCTAGAATGTCCCCCAAAATACCACCTGCAAGCAACTAGCAATAAAACGGCAAGCAGCAAATCATGGTTCATGAAGCCATTTCAGTAAGAAGAGTGTCAATATAGAAAATTGTGTTCATTCATTGCAGTGTATAAAACAGTAAAGCATGGCGCTAACAGATAAGGTCATGGGTTCAATTCCCAGGGAATGCATGAACAAATGTGCAGCTTGAATGTGAGCACTGTAAAAGTGTCTGTCAATGTTTCAGAGTCCAGTCTCATTCCATTTAAATCTATTAATACGTGTTGTTTTTTTTTTTATCTCTTATTGTCATTAACTTTTCAAACTCATCTTTTCAGTATCTTAAATCCTTTAAATTTCCAACCTAGTAAAAAGCTTCAGGGTATCTTCTGTCCTTTCCTATCTCACAGACACATTTTAAACAGTTCACAATCCTGCTGTTATAAAGCTACAGGCAACATATTTGTAATATGGGTTCGTTTCTGTGCTGTACCAGCTTTCAAAGTGACACATCACTTCAGATCTTCATATCCTTAAATTTGCAGTTCACCGGAGCTTGTTAAGTTTAAATGCATTCACTGATTTGTAATTGAAGCGCTCATGTATTACTAGTGCAAAATCCCTTTATCAGATCCATTCAGTTGTGTTTGTCACTGGTTTGCATTTATATTTTTAACATTTTTTCAATCAAGTGCAACAAAACGTGCATGATGCTTCTTCACACTGATAAATATGCATACTCAGTGTTATCTTGTTTACTTGATATCACTAGTCAAATTTTTAATTTTGAGCTAGTTTCAAGCAAGCTGTGCTTTCTACGTTAACTTCAATCACAGTGCAGATGTGATTTTAACAGTGTGCATGCTTAGTATGATCTAAATTCATGATAAACCGTAGATATGCACGATGAAAGCATTGCACTGGCTGAATAATGACATGTGCTTTTATCTGCAGTAAATCCTGATTAGAGCTCAAAGTGCAAAGTTTCAAAATGTCAAAAACAGTGGACTAAAAACCAGAAAGGAAAAAAATCACTTTTCAACATTTATTATGAAATTAAAAAGATAAAATATCACCGTTCAAACAATGCTCAGCAGAAAACAAAAACAAAATCATAATATTAATAGTCATCAAGGATTACTTGAACTGCATACAGATTGCAGTGGGGAAGTACATTATAACAAGCGAAAGAAAAAATATGCAGGAACAAAATCATAACAGTCCATTATAGAATAACACAGCACATTAAGCAAGATTACCAGGAGGTCAATTTACATAAAACATCTTTTATGTACATTATAAATTACGGCGGGTGCAGTGGAGGGGTGGAACAGGAGAAGTTCACTACAGATTATGGTTATCATAGCTATTAATCTGAGGAAAGGGGAGGTGCTGTGATCTGACAGAATGACTCCTTCAACCTTTGGAAAGGCCCTAAAGGGCTCGTTGTGTCATAATGATGTCACTGTGTCAGAGCAACAGCACTTGGGGATGGTCACATGCGCTCTCTCAAAAATAAAGGTTCTTCTTCCTGTATAGGGTTCTTGAGTTGCTTGTATTGCTCTTTGGAGATTAGAAACGTTCTTGATGTTACCTAACTTTCTTTGAGAAACTTCTTCTGCAGCATCTGGATCTAAAACCCTTCGCGGTTCGGACCAGAACCTTTATTGTTAAGAGTGCACAGTGGTGTTCATGTGGGGCATGTGTCTTCTGTCCCAAAAATGTTGAGATGAATTGGTGCACATTAGATGAACCCCTACTGTACCTCAGGTGAGCATTTGAAACAGTGTGTACAAAAATGAAAAAGTGTCCAGAACATCACAAACTAGTCAAGAAACATTTTCTTCCACCGTATCTACTTTAGCCATTTCATATTGTGTAAGTTGTTACCCAAATGCATTCAAAATTGCAACATGTAGGGACTGTAAGATGAAATAAACAGAGAGACTTCTGGTGTCATCATGACAGGGTTTAATAATTTGTTTATGTACTTTGTTATATAATTAGGAATCATGCAATGCCGATAATCAGTCAATGTTAATATGTGCATGAGAATGGAAGGTAAAAATATGGAACTAAAAATCAGGAGTGAAAGGAAGAGTGTTCTCATCGAGCGCATCTGGGAGCCATCTCTTATCAATCAGTTTGCTTTACGAAATTAAATTATGATGAATGGTGCTGACTTTTGCTTGCGACATCAGCAAATGAGCTGGCAGAGGAAACAACATAGCTAAAAACATTTGAACATTCATCTTTTGAATACTTTATCTCTTTTTCTTTCCGTTTTAAAAACATCCAGACCAACTTGGTAAAGGCTCATTGTCCTAAAACCTTTTTGGACACTCAAACCTTGCTTAAAATCTCTAAAACGGCAATCCAAGCCGTACTTATTTTTTGTATGTAGTACAAATTTAGAGTATGTAGAGTTGTAATTACATTGTAGACACTTGAAGTTGCTTGAAACATCTATAAGTAGATGGTTCTTCATACACCTACAAAAGTTAAAGGTCTTTGCAAACACGGGTAAGAAAAATGTCTAGTATTATTTGTATCATTCGCAGATGGTGCGAATCTGATATTCTGTCAAATGAAATTCATGCCTTTTTAAGTGTGGAATGAATATCCAAATAATCAAAATCACATTTTTTCTACAGACCTAATTGAGTAATTGTGTGATGACCATGAAAAATACAACAAATCTTAAAAATCCTGGTAATTTGCCAATGGTCTGTCCTAGTTTTGTTAATGAATAAATAAAAACTCTAGCATAAGAGAAACATTTCTTTGTTGTGTCCACGCAGGTGAGGGAGGTCTTGCTTGAAGTTCTACCAGCAACACCTTCTGAGTGAATGTGCAATATAGTAGTCTTGAGCTACAGTAGCTAAAAAGTTTTGCTAGCACCCAAGCGGGGTGCTTTCAACCCTACCTCCAACTTACAGTTTGTTCTCTATTTTTAGGAGTTTTACAGGCTTTTCAACGGGCATCCTGAGGCAATGTTCCATTCTTGCACCGCCTCGCCTGTCTTCCATCAATACCTTATCAAAAGCAGTTTGACAGTTTGGCCCCGACAAGGGCTATAACTGCAAAGTACTTAGAGTTTGACTTGAACTCCAGAAGCTAAACCTCACAGGGACACAACTGGGAAGCTTTCACCTCGGCGTAGGGTCCAGAACGTGCACAATCAGCGGTCTGTTTGAAAGATAAGCCTGCTTGCTCCCAGTGGAGGATTTGACAAACTGCACTTGAGGTAGACTGGATTACGTTAGAGTAACGGACAGTCGTGTACATTTCACAATGAAAGCCACTGCCATTTGGGCTGAAACAGTGGGACTGACCCTTGAATTGAGAGAGGCTTGAATAGATTTGGAGAATTAGGAACTTTCCCAAAGATAAGAATCATTGGTTTCCAATGTGTATATTTTGGACAAACCTGACCTTGGGTTTCAGCTGAATGTTAGATTACTCTGTGGTACCAGTGTGTTGTGTAAAATTGGTGCATTGATGGCGTAAAAACAAGAGAATCCATCTCTTGTTGTTCTTTTTCATCCACAATTGGTTTTAAAAGGGATAGATGACCCCAAAATGAACATTCTGTCATCCTGTTCTCACCTTAACCTGTGTGATTTCTGTTGTTCATGAAATGAAAGTCATTTGGGTCCAAAACAATTTTGGCTCCCACTGACTTTCATTGTGTGGAGTAAAAACCGTTGAAGCATTTTTCAAAGTATATATTTCGTTCTACAGAAAGTCATACAGGTTTGGAGTGACACAAGGGTGAGTAAATGATGACAGAATGTTTATTTAATAACACAACACTGCACCAGTCCAATGCAATTTACATAATATTTAATCTAGGCTCCCGTAAACCAGTCGAAGAGGAGCCCAACAACATGTAATAATGAATTGCAATGGCTCTTTATGCAAGACAATGAGAGGCAGCGAGCAGCCGCAAGTGTTGTACCTCGACTAAATCTCTTTCTCTGGCCCAACGGAGCCCCTCCATCAGCTCAACGCGCCAGATATCGCAACAGACATCCCCCTCAGGTGCAATAATGTCACAGTCCATTAATCTTCTCAAACTTCAGGCCCTGATCCTGGGAGCCCCGTCCATGCTAATCCCTTATTAATGTGGCAAATGAACCTATGGAGAAAGAACTACTCCCTCCCGGCCCTTCACCATCACAATGCCGAGTCTATTACCGCCATCCCCCCGTACCGTCTCGAGTCTCTACTGTTTACACTAGGATGTCCATTCATTGAAGCATAAAGCCACTCGAGAGAGTCTTGAACACACACACATCTCTTCATTCCACACATTATTCGCTCCGTGCCCTCGCCAGTAACCTTTGTCTAGCTCACATATGGCAGAGCATGAGCCTGATGCAATGCGTAATCTCTTAAGATTCAATGTTGCAATTCATGTCAGCAACCAGACACCTTTGTTCCATTTTGGTTTGTCTTAGTTTGTCGAGACGATGCGTGCAGATTCCTTCTATTATGTGACAGTGGGAAAGACCTGACTGCGCTCTGCTTTGCCAGATTAGAGGAAAGCTCGGCAACAGAGGAAACAGTGCATGAGAGACAATCATCTGGGCTCTAAAAACAGTCCAATGGAATCTCTCGGGTCTGATTGCTTCCTAATCCGAACGGAATAACCGCATCACTTCGGAATAATTGCAAGTCATTATTGCTAGCACTCACCGGCAGAGCAGTTAGCCTCCTCTCAGGGCTCTGATACATATGAACGAGGCTTTCTAAGAATCTATATTTATGAACAAAGATCTGATAAGGAATCTGAATCTGATAGACATGATGTAAGTGAATTTCTTTATGTGAAATCTAAGAAGGTATGAGTACAAGCAGAGACACTCCGGCATGAAGCGCAAACGCTCTTATAAATGCTTGCACGAGTTCAGTTTGCTATGAGCAGTCACTTCCCAGTTTAATTTCTCCAACTGAGTTTATTAATCAGGCTTGTTGAGGAGTTTTCCCGCAGAGCGGAGTCTTGCACACTATGCATGCACGCTTAATCAATAACCTAAATGTTTCATGCACTTCGTAATAGACTTTTTAATGCGCCTCCATCCTGAGAAGCTATTGAACCGTGACGTGTGCGTGTGTGTTTGCCCCATGCAATAAAAAAAAAACTACAAATGAGAAATAAATGGCCTACTCTGATTATTTTGCAATAAAGGCTGTTCATCAACGAGTTCTTTGGAAGGTGAATGATTTGTATCTGTTGCTTATTGGATTTCACTCTGAAAAGCATAGTAAAGCGACAGAGAAATAGGCAAGGAATGATACACATTGATTCCTGGATGCATAGAGGAAATTTTCACTACGATATATGTTATTGTCAAAAAGCAGCAGTGAAACGGTTGGAAAGTCGAGAGGACATATTATTGTAACTATGTGACGTTTCTATGGTTTAAAGAGTAGAGCATGGCAGTAGCAAGGTCATGAGTTAAATATCAGGGGAATGGATGAACTGACGAATTGTATGCGTGGAATGCAATGTAAGTATAAATGCATTAACACCCAATGAATTGCACATGCAACCAATGCTTCTGCTTAGTCTTAAAGGGCCAGTTCTCCGCAAAATCAAACTTCTGTCATCATTTACTCTTCTGTGATGCATAAAAGAAGACGTTTTCAAAAATGTTGGGACGCAAAAAAGACACTGTTGACTTTTCTCTTTTCGTGCTCCACAGAAGAAGAAATGCAAAACAGGGATAAGGGAATAACAGGGGTGAACTGTCCGGCTACCGAATTCTTTTTTTTTTCACTGCACTGTGGCCAAGCAGCCCGAAAATGGTAGTTTGCTGCACCCTTGACTCTTAGGCAAGTTTGCATGTGCTCATTGTTGTTTGCACTGCTTCAGTTCAGTCGGTGAACAGAAAGGCCAAGTGTTAATTGCCCTATGGCTGTCAGCAGAGGTTTTGGGTGCCATAATAAGCTTTCCACTGATGTGCCTCTAGCTGTGCTAACTAGCTCTGCATGGAGGCTGCCCCAGTATCTACGAGCTATAGAGAGGAAACGCACAGTCAATGGCCTTTAAAGGATCGAGACAGAGACACAAAGGGCAACCCCTGTTCAAACACAGACCCCTCTGGACTGAGCGAACAGCACATTTCACAGTGTGGTACAATCCATCTACAGCGTTGACAGGCATCTGTCTCCGCGCTTACAGTGGCAGCTATTGTTTTGGGTCACTGAGTCATTCGTTAAGGCATGTACAGCACGACAGCATGGTTCCCAATAGGACAGTAGCTGCAGAGGCCGCTCTCTTGGCCTGGATTGCAGTTCATTATGTAATCTGTCGTTCTACATTGGTGTACTCCTTTCTTTCTCCCTACATGAAGGAAAGAGAATGCAACGAATTGCTTTGCATATCCAAAATTTCATTGAAAAATCTTTTGAAATGCTTCATCACACTCTTTCGACGTTCTCATTTTGGAAGGGGAATGGGATGAGTTGCAGTGTAACTTATCGAAGGGTCACATATCCTGTGTGGCCTGCATGTCCGCAATCTGGACGGCCCACACAAGAACAAGCCAACCCAGACGCCCCACATCTTCCAGACTCTCTTCCGCCCGGAAACCAATATTAGACAAGCTTTTGTTTGTACAGCTTTCACGCTTAAGGACATGATAAACGATCTTCCACACACTCAATCTGGAAATATGCAGAGTTGTGTGTGTGTGTTTATTTACTGTAGCTGCACTTTGTGGACAGAATTATCCCCTGAAGTGAGCTAAATCTGACAAAACTTCCCATTGGGGACATACAGGGATGTTCTTAATTGGAAAAGCAATTCATGCAAAGAAAACAATGATTATTTTTTATTTTAAAAATGTTAATGTGTTTCTTGTAGGGCTACAGTCTGGCACAGGCTTAGTTCGCAGTAACTATATTTGACCCTAACACAACAAATACATATAGTTGGATCTCATTTAGAGACTGTATCTAAATATAGTTTAAATACATATAATTAAGTACAGTATCTAAACATTTATGTTTCTGAGTGTGTTGGTCTACTTTGCTATACTTTAAGCGTAAAATTGTATCCAGAAGTTGAAAAAAAAAGAAAAGTGAGAAAAAAAAAAACCTTCATAACAATAAATAAGATTAAAAAAAAAAAGATCTAAAGTTAAATTTTAAATAAAAATTAAAATTAAATAAAAGCACAAAGTATTGTCTTCAATTGGAAAAAAGTTATCTATAAATAAAACAATAAAAAAACAATTTATAAATAATACAATATAAATATAAAGTTGTCCTCAAATGATAGTCTGTAGTAAGAATTAGTATCATAATTACAAGAGAATTAAGACAGAAGTTTATATTTAGATAGCTCAGTAAACAAGTGTGTATGTGTTTGTTCTCCAACGGTCAGACCTTATCTTATACATCTCTAACAGCCATTACCAATCTGTTGTGTATTTAGTCCATCATTAAACATGAGCTGTTTACTGAGAGAGATGCTCCATACACACACACACACACACACACAGACAGACAAAAGGGCAAGAGAAAAGCAAGGAGACAGAGAGAGACAAAAAGTGAGTGAGGGATAGAGAGAGAGCGACAGAGAGAGAACGAGTTACTGCCCCCCACTTCTTCCCCTTGCATTACACACACACACACACACACACACACACACACTGAATGCTGGCCCATTGCCAGAATATGCCATACAGAACAACAGTGCCACCTAAAGGTAATATTCCCCTTCCTCCCTCCCTCCCTCCTACCCTCCCTTCCTCAGTTCTCTCCCTCTCTCATCATCTGGGTTTTATACTACGAGATGCTGTGCTTGGCAACTCTCTTTTGTGATTTTGAGCGCTTTATACAGTTGAATTCTTTGATAAATATGCACAGCTACCGAGAAGGATTGTTGTTCTATACTAAAACCTAAAACTGTTTACTGGTTTAGTTTTTGGATACCATTGGATTTAATGAGATAATGTTTTAATGTTGTGCGCGCACATTTTCTCTATTAGTAGATTAACTGCAGTCCAAGATTAATAAAAAAAAAAACTGGTATCATAGAGAATGCTAATTAACAAATGCAGAAAAATAAGAACAGGATTGAATCTGAGTGGTTACTCATAGAAAGTGATGGTTTGTTTGATAATGCCTAGAGTCAAATTCATTTCTTCCACAAAAGAGTTTGGATGTCGAAATGAGAAAATGGTGATCGAAGTAGACAGGCGAGAAAAAAATGTTTCTTTCACAAACTCTCAGAACATTGCATCTTTGAACCATGACAGAGCAGTACAATTAAACTGAATCTAGCCTCGTAGGATTCATAGGAGAAGTTGGATTCTTTTTGAATCTCACCCTTTAAACCAACTGCTTATCCAGCACTTGTTTCAATTAGAGGTTTATAAATAAAAAAAGAAAGAAAAAAAAAAGAAAACACAGAAATGCATGTGGTAAGATGATGACAGCAGTAATTCGCCTGGGTCTGCTAGTTTCATATAAAACACATACAATATTTACGACTTTTTTGTTTTTGGTCATTATAGGAGAACATCTACGGGGGGCTTTTTGAATTCTACATTCTACATAGTGCATCACAGATGTATCACTCAGAGCAAGTTAACTACCACAGGCACTTCAGTACTGAGCAGGGCAGTTATAAGCAGTACTTATAGACCAGTAAAAGTGTTCTTTTACCTGTCTGGTGTGCAAAGGTGCCCCCTTTGACTTGAAGCCTCCTTGTGAACTGCATTCTGAGGCACTGAAGTGATCGGAGCTGGTGGAGGAACGTTTGGAAAGCGTGTCACAGCCCCCAACAAAGGTATTGTCCAGTGGCAGCTCCTGTATCACATGATGCTTTTTCACAGACACCGGAGTGTCAGCTTTGAGGTGGAAAGCTGACTGGGGTGAGGCGGACTTGTAGTGCCGGGCCAAGTCTGGGCTGCTGGGTTTGAAGGTGGTAGTAGGGGTGGCATTCCAATCAAAGCGTCCAATCCCGGGCTCCTCGAGCTCAGCCGGGAGACTGATGGTTCCATTTATTGGTTCGTGGGCAGAGTCGTCTGGTTTGTTCTCCTCGATGGTGACAAAGTTCAAGAGGGAGCTCTTTGGCGACTTCCTCTTTTTGCGCTTCTTCTTCTTGTTTTGCTTGTTCTCCTGGTTGGGGGACATCCACTCGGCACCCTGCTTCTTTCTCTGGGCCGCTTTGAACTGCGAGGCGTGTCGGCAGCGCACCAGAACTGTTATGAAGATGACCACGATCACTACCATAGTGCCTGTCACTATGGCAATGATGGTTTTGAGGTTGTCAACGTTCTGATAAGTCTCACTGCTCTCGCCGATGTTCCTATCCAGTGGCGTCTCCATTGTCCGACGGATGAGGTCATGTATGTATGAGGAGTTTCCAACCGTGTCGTTCACGTACAGGAAAACGAGGACAAGAGTGTGCAGGGACTTTGGATAGCCGAGGTCACTGATGTTGACCACAAGCCTATGGAGGCCAATGTCTGCAACCGTGGGTTTCTCCTCTAACGTGATGTTTCCCGTTACAGGGTCAATTCTAAAAAGACTTCTTCCGTTACCGCTCACAATAGTGTACTTGAGTTCTGCATTCATACCCGTATCGCTATCGACCGCAAACACCTCGGCCACAACCGATCCTGGAATCGCAGACAGTGGCACTAGCTTGAAAGAGGTGTTTGATGGCGGGTAGATGACGACAGGGGTGTTATCGTTGACATCAATGACATTGATGGTCACTTTGGCAGCTGACGAACATGGGGGGCTTCCGTTATCCACAGCTCTGACGTCAAAGGTGTAGGAGCTCTGCTGCTCTCGGTCAAAGGAAACATTGGACTTTATGACTCCAGAATCTGGGTCAAGGATGAAGTTCTCGTTATCGTTAAGGATCGAGAGTCTCACCACTGCGTTCTCACCAGCATCTGCATCTGTGACTGTGATTACTCCAACCGTACTATATTTAGGCAGGTTCTCTGACACAAAGAACTGAAAGTGGTTGTGTGTAAATTTAGGGCTATTGTCGTTCTCGTCCAATATGGTCACTATGACTGCAGCTTGACTCTGCAGTGCCCTGGTGCCATTGTCCCTAGCGGTGACAGTAAAGAGGAAACGCTCTTGTTCTTCCCTGTCAAACACTCGGGATGCGGTTAGCACTCCTGTTTTGCGGTCAAGATCGAAGAATGATGCGTTGGGTCCAAGCTGGTAGACAATCTCTGCATTCCGTCCGCTGTCCTCATCTGTGGCGCTGATGGTTGTCAGGAACATGTCACGTTGGTTGTTCTCCATGACAGCCAGCTCAATGACAGGCTGGGTGAAAATGGGTGGATTGTCATTCTCATCCTCCAGCCGTACTCGAACTAGGGCGGTTTGATTCAGGCTAGGTTTTCCAGAGTCAGAAGCAACAATCTTGAAAATGTACTCCTTGGTTCCTTCATAATCAAGCAGCGCAGATGTTTCCAACAAATACTGGTTATCATAAACTGCTTTGAGGTGAAAGGGAACATCTTTTTCAATGAAGCAAATCACCTTGCCGTTGACATCTGTGTCTTTGTCAGATACAGTAATGAGAGCAATCTTGGTGTTTATTGGATCTTTTTCAGAAAGCATTACAGTACCATTAGTTGGACTGATGATGTATCTCAGGTCGATGTTTGGAGCATTGTCATTCACATCTGTCACATTGATCGTGATGGTGGCTCTCGCTGGACTCGAGCTTCCATCGCTGGCTAGTACTGTGAGTTTATGAATGGCAGTCTCCTCTCTGTCAAGTGGCCTTTGAACTGTTATGAGCCCAGTGGTGGAGTTCAGAGCAAAAAGTCTCCGTGTTGCTGGAGACACCTGGGCACCGAACATGTATTTTATTTCTGCATTTCCTCCCACGTCTGCATCAGTGGCTTGCAGCTGAACTACAGATGTGCTGACGGGAGAATTTTCCGGGATGTGGACCTCAATTTGGCTTTCTTTGAAGACAGGCCGGTTATCGTTAACATCAGTGACGGTCACCTGTAGAATGGCAGTGCTGGATTTTTGTGGGTTCCCCCCATCCTCCACTTTGACTTTCATCACATAAGTATCTTTCTGTTCTCTATCTAAATTCTGCTGAACAATGAGCTGAGGCCATTTCTCCCCCTCTGGTGTCTCCACAATATCCAAACCGAAGGCACTCTGCCCGTTCAACAGCTCATATTTGTGTACACTGTTGGGTCCGGTATCTGGATCGGTGGCAGAGGGAATAGCAAAGCGGCTGTTGATGAGTGTGTTTTCCGGAATTGAAATGTTGATCACAGGCGATGGGAACATGGGGGCATTGTCGTTTGTGTCTTTGACAATGATTTTAATTTTGATTAATCTGAAGTAGTCATTGGGCAAAATGACCACCTCAATCTCAAAAGAGCACTCGCTGTCTTCAAAAGAGGGTCCGGGACAGAGTTTCTCCCTGTCGATACGGTTGGAGGTGGTAAAGATTTCTCCTGTGTTGCTCATCACTCTAAGTAGCGGGGTGTCACCTGCTTTCGACACGAGTCGGTAAACCAGATTACTGGTAGCCCCGGTGGCAGAGTTCATATGAGAGATATTCAAGTCCTTTGGTATGTTTCCAATGAGAACATTCTCCTGTAGCTCTTCTCGAATAGGGTAAATGAGCTCTTGGGCTATGGTGGGATCTAACCAGAAACAAGCAACTAATGTTGCCAACAAGAAAAAATCCCTTAAATCCATGACAGCAGTTCACGCGTGTTCCCGCTGCTTTAATTCAAACAGTTGTCTCCATATGGTGTTGTCAGAGCCAAGGTTTCACAGAGCCTTACATTTGTAGATAAAGAGCAGCCAAACACGACCCTACAACACACAACATTATAATATGTTACAATGAATACCATAATATTCAGCAATCAAGACAAAGAATCAAACAAACAGTCTATCCAAATCAATGTAATTAAAAATCAAGCAATATGTGTTTATAGTCTGGTTTTTATTAATGCTTAATAAAGGCGGCAATGCAGTCTAGTTAGAATTCTCAAATGCATTCTAACCACCACTACTGCATGCTTTTCACTGTAATCATTTCCCTCTGCATATACACAGAGAAGCTCTAGATAAAATAATGCAGCCAGTCAAACACTCAGCGTCATCTTTCAAGACATTTCACATGAAATGGCTCTAATGTCATCTCCTTCAAAGTTACACATCACGCATTTGGGATTTAATGTCATTATTATTTTACTGTGATTAAATAGCATATGCACGAGAAGTGACAGTGTTTTAAACAAGACAGTACATAAATTCTGCATGCAAACCCGTTTGGGTGTATGCATGCATGCATGCGTTTTCTTACCTCGGTTCACTGTGAGCTCGCTCATACGGAGGTTACCAATTCGCGCGCATAGTGGCAAATCCGTTCGACCAGTCAGAAAAATGATCTGACTCCAGTTTAATATGAGGATATCCGTTTTGATCACTGCTTTGAGGACTAGGTCAGTGAGCACTTAAGTATTTTAGTCGTTGGGAAAAAGAAAAAAATCCAATTCAAAGCACAGCTGGTTTTTGGGGGAAATGTTGATTTAACAGCAATCAATCAGACAATCTTTATGAACTTTCCCCCGCAGATCAGCGTGCGGTCGGGGACGCGCGGAATGCGGTGGTCGGTGATGAATCAGGTGATCCACGCGCGCGTTAATGGTCCCGTACGGTCATTCCGCATTACCGGAGGAGCCCTTGTGAATCGCACCTGTTCTGCTCAAATATCAATATAAACTATCCCAGCAGAGAAAAAGAGTCAAGTTCAAATGCGATCGGATCATTTCCCTCTCAGTCCTCAGTCAGAAAGAAAATCCACGGCTTCTGTCCCGGTGTCTTGTGCGTGATTCGCCGCGCACACCTGAATGAGAAAAAGTCCAAACGGTGGGATGTGTTGGGATGCTTATCCTCGCTCTCTCCTCTTCCCCAGACTGAATTTCTCGCACTAACTCCGAGTATGCCCACAGGGGAACGCCCCCTCGGCTGCTGATTGGTCCGTCTCTTCATTAACGTCGCAGTGAGGGGAGGGGGAATAATGTGATTGGTTAGAATTAACGTCACTCACGCGCGCTGCTGAGACTGAGCGAAATGCCTCAGAAACACTCTGCGGGCTCCGGGATGAGGAGGCTCGATGTACGGTTCCATTTCACCTCATTAACGCATAAGATCATTTCATGTATTTGTTTACAGCAAATAGTCCAAACACAAACCAAAAATGTTCAGTCACTTGTGACCGACAGTTATTTGGAGCATTAAAGGAGTCCGGCATCCAATAAGCGTTTCAAAACAGATAGAGTCTGCTTTACTGAGGCAAATGAGAAGTGTATATTTAAAGCTATGCTTGTGTCAGGTATTAAGTAGGTAGGAATGTTATCTTCACCGTTTACTCGTGTACAGCCTAATCGTTAATACGGAAGCATATTTGAATGTTATCAACAAAGTTATTTTTGTTGAACTTTAAACGATAATGAGGCTGTTCATTGTACCAACTGTGTCATGCGTAACGTTACATTTTACAGCATTAAACATTGTAGGCTCGAATAGGTTGGTATATTAAACAATAAACATTGGAGTTAACAGTTTGAAATGCTTCCCATAATAATCTGTCACTGAGTGACTATGTGATTTTGACAGCAACATTCTGTTTATAAAGTATATACTTCTCCATATTCAGTTGTAGTGTAGTAGCGTAATTACGCAGCAATGGTTTGTTTTATCTGTTAGAAAGGGTTACAAGGTTTAAATATGTTTAATAATACTATATGCACAGATCTAAAATCTTTTGATCTATTTTATTCAAGGTTTATTAGACTGGGCGTCTGAAGAGAGATGGGCACCATCAGGAGAGCGGAGCGTATTTAGTTGAGTTGCGGTGAACAGCACCATCTAGAGGCGAACACGAGACACTTGCGCTTATCTCTCATCTCATACACTGAGCTGAAGTGGGACGACACTTCTGTCGAGGTTCCAGGTGTGTGTGTGTGTGTGTGTGAGACAGAGAGAGAGCAAAAGCTTTGTTAGGTCAAAGAGGGAGGGACTGAAGAGCCAGTCAGGTTCTTGGAAATTATTATCTTCCACTGACATATCAAGGGATAGAAAGATTAAAAGGAAAAAAGGTAGATACAGGAGTAAAGAAGGTATTTTTGGCTGGCTGACAACCTGGGCTTATCTATCATTCCTCAAACTCGAAACTGTGACTCAGGCATAACGGCAGTAAGTAAACAGATGTGCATCATACTGTATAGTATGCCTACATTAGCATTTTACCATCAAATACATTGAATAATTTTATAAAAATGAAAAAAAAAAAGTTTAAAAACTGTATTTGTATTAGTTCATTTTATCACAAAATAATAATTATAGTAATAAACTTAGTTTTATTAGATGTTGCATTTTTGCCATGTTCTATATTATTTACTAAGAAAACAATCCTCATGTCTGTTGCACATTTTTCCTTTCTCTTAAAAAAATACAAAAAAACACTTTCCATTGTGTTATTTCCAGTTCCTTTGTGACATCGTCTTTCAGGAAGTGACATAATTTTGAAGGGAAACCAACAACAGAAAAAATGGTGAGTAGCCTATTAGCAATGTCTTTGCAGGGTCTTAAAACATTCCTTCTTGTCAGTAGTTTTAGAAATATTCATGATACTATGAACAAAATTAACTTCAAGTTGACACTCTCATATAAAAAAAATCTCCAGTCCAGTCAACTCTGGCTTATTCATTTTCTTGCTGTTGTATTAAATTAATTCAATTAAAACACAAGCATAATCCATTTCTGAAGGTCACAAAGGTCAGTGTTTGCAGGGCGTGTTGACCTTTCGGATTCTGTAATGCAACACAGCCAGGTCAGAGAGTATTTCAATGGATATTAGATTAGCTATTAAGTTTTGCTTTTCCACTGCAATAAATTATTGAGAGAGTCCCATAAGAGCTGAGCTTTGATTTTCAAATCGACATTTTCCTTTTATTTTCTGCATTGTTTTTTTTTGTCTTGTATGCATAATGCACACAAGCTCATGTCTATGATCCCAGACTGTTGATAAGTTATGCAAAGGATTATCGCAGACCTGACAACCTTTCAGTTCCATATTGAAAACATTTTAAATCTGAATGTGCACCATTTATAAGTTATTGTCTCTCAGTAGAAACAGCCGACTGTAAATCATTGAAAAGCATCGTTTTTTAAAAAGTAAAGTTGATGTCAGCATGAAATATTTGCATATTGCCCATCCGCTTGTTGCAGGTGAAGACCTGGAAAACTTGGTCTGAATGAAAATGCTAAATAATTATTTGCCACTAGGTGCCACTTTTGGAGCATTAAAAGCGAACAAATACGGCTTTTATTTAAATCTACCTGTCTCTGGAGAGGTTTGGAAAAATAAGTTAAAAATAAATGCATATTGAAAGTGTTTTCACCTTGCATGCATGTGTGAATTTTAAAGTATGACCCTTTCATAACCAATAATAAGGGCACTTTAATGGATATTTTACACAAACATTCTCCAAATTGTAGTTCAATACAGTGAACATACATCTGCCAAAGAAACCTAGTTTCTTTTGTGCAGAAGTCTACTAATTAAATTTACATTCAGTTTAAACTGAATGGAGTTCGCTTTCAGTTTTCAACATATAAGGGTTTTTTCACTTCAAACATCTCATGACTATTGGCAAGATCTGGTGAATTTAAAATACAGGCTTTCTGTGAACTCTGCAAAAAGAGCTAATCAAACCCGAAGCGGCAAGGCTGGGTTTCTTAGATTCATGGTCGCGACAGTCACACAAGCTCAGTCACTGGAAGTCAAATAGGGAACTGTAAAAACAAAACCAAAATAGAAGTGCAGCTCTCTAAAAACTGTAATCGCTTAAAAGCAACTGGGTGAGTTCGCAAGCAGATCTTCTTTGAGTTTCATCTTGTTCTCGACGTCTGCTACAGTTGGAGGCCAATTTTGGTGCCAAGTCTGCCGTCTGAGAGAGCGTGGATACGGAGGCATTTGAGAAAACGTGTCTCGCACATGCATAAATAAACATTCGCACATGCACACATGTGCGCTGATGACTGTAGCTGTGGCTGCTTGGCTCTGGCCAATGATGCTTCGGTCCAGCTCTCTGGACTGTTCTCTTCCACCACATACTATCGCTGCCAGCCTGGCCTATCTACCTCTCACTGTGTGTGTGTGTGTCTGTGGGAGTGTGTGAAAAGGAGAGATAGGGCGAGAGAGAGCCGATCTCTGGGGTTCCGGACACTCCTGCTATCTTTAGGCACAATCTGGGCCGGTGCAGGATTGGACAGAGCAGGCCAGAGAGTGATAAATGTTCACCAATGGCCCATGTGGCACTGCCAAGAGATGAGTTTACATCACAGTCTCATTACAACTCAGATACAAGGTTACTGGGACAACAAAGCAGCATCCAAAACACAATATGGTGTCCAAATTTCACTCAATGATGGAATCTAAAGGAAGTCAGATCTGGCGAGAGCCTTAACCCCAGTAGACGTTGAGAAGGACACATCTTCTCCAAAATTTAGATCGGTGCTCAGCTAGACTTGTGCTCAGGATTTTTCTGGTAATTTTTAAAAAAGGATTATGTTTGATTCCTCCATTGGTAAATATGTTATTACATTGTAAATACAGCATTACAGGAAGGCATTAGTGTTGCGACAACGGGGCTGGAGTGTTTCGTTTTCTCGTGTTTTCTAGAAAGTGAGAAGTTGACAAAATCATGCCTGTGGGACCTAATGAGAGTTGTGAAGTTTTAATTATGAAACTGTTAAAGGCATAGTAACCCATAAATTAAATTCTCTCATCATTTATGCATCACCATGTTATTCACAATCTGTCTGCCTTACTTTCATCCGTGTAAAGTAGCATACAAGAAGATATTGGTCTCAGTTGAAGGGTTTAATAGTGTCCATAGCAAAAATCACAACAAATATATATATATATATATATATATATATATATATATATCTCAAAATAAAATACATGATTCTGGACTGTTTTTTAAATCGTCAGTCATAATATATCAATATAATGTTTACGTTTATTACAAACTGGAATGAGATTTTGTGGATACACTTTGTACCTCCCTTACCACTAAAGGATGCATTTACCTTAAAGGTAGACATTATTACCCTAAAAATTATACACATTAGTGCATATTAGTGTACATATTAATACGTTTTAAAAGGGTATTGCCCTAGAGACAGCTAGAGACTTTAGTAAGTTTAAAATTTTTTTGTTATTTATTTCTTTATTTTGTGAACTATTCCTTTTGCAGCTGTTCTGCAGTGGAATTTAATCTAAAGGAGGTTAGTAGAACTATATATTACTGGAACACATCAGCAAAAATGTGATGTCACGAGTCGGCGTCTGGCGTGTCCTTATGTGTTTTTCAGAAAGTGAGAAGTTGACAAAATCATACCCATGGGACTTAGTGAGAGCAGAGAACTTTAAGAACCTCCATACTTTTTTTATTTTTTTTATTTTGTGAGTGTGCGTGTGTGTGTGTGCATCGTTGTGCTGACTTTTCTCAGAATTGACTGTGCTTTTCCAAACACCTTTTTTTAATCAAGTTTAACCAACTGGTGTCAAAGTGATTTAAATTTTTCTCAATAAAGTTATTTTCCTCAAGTTCACACGTCATATTAACAATGGCACTCTCAATTTGACAAGTTTCGAAATATTTTTTGTCTTCATTTATGAATAGCATATTTTTGAATAACAAGCTTTGTGTTTTTTTTTTGCTGTAAATGTGGTTATGCTAATTTATTTAAATACCAGTTTAGTATTTTGTTACAATTGGGTTTCGGTGTCCAAATGTTTTTTGGGGCCGCTGAATCTCAGCTGTACTTTGCAGCTTTCGCAGTCTTTCTCACATACAGTATACTTGGACATTTCCCTACTAATAACCGAACATAGCATTGATGCTCTTTTGTTTCTCTGATTCAAAGTGAAGTCCTGTGTATGTGGGTCACGAGTCCTCTGCAGAGATCTAAAGTGTCTATGAATAACAGGAAATGAGGAGGAGACAGAAATGGAGGGGAAGTAGAGAGAAGGAAGGAGAGGAGATGGAAATAAAAGAGTCCTGGGCTCTCATAACAATAATCTTTACACTTTCAAATGGAGTTTCATCCCCTGCTTGCTAAGCCAGTGTCAGCGCCACAGCCCATGGGGAGCACAGCAGTGTGTATTAATTACAATTCTGATGCACGCTTATTGAAATCACACAAAATTAAAATTCTTCCATTTCAATTTGCTTCCCGAGAAGGAAATGTCAGCAGACAATGGCTTTTTTCCCCCTGACTTCGGGGAAATGTGCTTTATTTATTTATTTATTTATTTTCTCCTTTTCAAGCTCCTTGTGACATTTGTTAATGTGAGTGTATGTTTCACATTTTTACAATTTTATAATCGGCAGGCTGCAGAGCAGATTGGAGCAGCTGGCAGTGGGAGAGAGAGAGATAAAACTCTGATTAGCCCACACGAGATGCGTGTGTGTGTGTGTGTGTGTGCACATGTGTATCTATAGACACATTCACGGGGAATGAATTAACGGCAGGCACTGGTCTCTCAGAGTCCCCTCTCTGCCTGTGAGCCTGATGGACTACTGTCTCAGTCTTTAATCACAATGCTCAGAGGCCTTTAGTCCAACATACTCACATTGAGAACGTTCACTAATCGAACCCAATTGACTCACACCAGCAATTAAATGGACCAGCTGACACCAGCATGCTGGTAAATGCTAGACCAGTGATAGTTGATGCTGATATTGCACTGAGCTACGCTTTCACAATGCAATTCACAACATTTATATACACTAAATAACACAAGATTAATGGTACTGATAATAGTTTATTTTTATTTGTTTTAATATGGGTCTGGTGATGGTTAATTCCACCTACTGCTTTTCTGTTGCTGGTTAGTGCTGATATGGTGTTTGTCTAGCTATTGAGAAAGTATAGCACAAATTCTGTAGTTGGTAAATCTGATCAACTAATGCAGGTGATTACTTAGCATTAAGCTGACATATTACATAGAGTGAATAGATTTCACCTATATGTAATGTAATTGCACAAACTAATGGTTTGTTTTAACACATGTGGTTTAATATTTCAACACATGCTAGCATAACCAAATTTATGATATTTACTAGTTGTCATATCAACACTATATAGAGAAAAATGTGTAGTGTGTGCGTTTTTTTATCAAAATCTGCTATTATGTGCATCTTTAATGTGTTATTTATGAGATTAGTTCTACCTAATACTTCACTAACTAGCAGAAGACTGGTTTTAAATTGTAGTTGGGCAGATGGGAAACATTGTAACGCGCCATTATTAAATTACGCTATTTAGGGGTTTTCCCAAGCATGGTTTCTCTGTGTCCATTGTTGAACTTTTTCTTAAAAAAAGGCCATTATTATGAAAAAAGTTAACAATTCTGTTTTATTGACAAAATATTTTTGTTTGTCTTTTTTTCATTAGATCAGATAACATATTAACCTGTCGTATGATCATGTTACATTGTGCTCCTCAGAAGTTACAGTGTACCCCACCTATGGGGCATGTTGTCACATTTCACTTCCATTCTTTTGGGAAAAACCTACACTCTAATTATGAAACAAAGTGACATATTTGTACTAAACAAGTTGAAAATTAATAAAAATGTGGATAAAAAATATATATACTCTAAACTTAACATATATGTACACAAACTGAGAAAGTCCAAAAGTGTTTGGTTGCGTCCTACAGTAACACACTGTTACATTTAAAAAGAACAATTTATTGAATAATTTACAGTGGGAAGAAAACAAAACAAGCAAAACATGTAAACTTTCCTGTGTGATGCTTTATATTTGCTTTTTTTTTTAATAACTATGTTTTAGTTTGTTATTATTTATAGAATTTTATCTTACATCTCATTTTGTTAATTACTCTTTATTGGATGGTTTTGTTGTTGTTGTTTTTTGTGTGTGTGTCAAGCATGTTACCATGATGCTGTTTAGTATTTCTGTGAATGGCACTGTGCACCTTTAATATACAGTAGGTATTAGTATTTACCTGGTCAGCTTGTGGAAAAGCTTCTTGTGATGAGCTTTGATTCATCAGGTGACTTTCTTACTACCTGTTTTTGGTGGTTGTCAGTGTATTACAAAGGTGCAAAAAAGATATTAGTTGCTGTGTTAGTATTATATCAGTTAATAAAATAAGTTTTTATGTAAATCTATAAAACCTAAAATGTTGCTTACATAGTTTCCTATTGTAAGTTCAGGTTACCATTTTTACCATACATTGTAATTTATTTTAGTATTAGTGTATTATAATTATTATTATTATCATCATCATTAGTGTTATTATTATTAAGTACTATGTATGTAGTTAAAGGAACAGTTCACTCAAAAATAAAAAATCTTTAAAAATGTTTGGTTACCAAAGATATCTGCTTCATTTTCTTTGGAAGAATGTCAGTCAGATTTGATTAAATGATAACAGAATTTTTTTTTTTTTTTTTTTTTTTTGAGTGAACAATGTTGGGAAACCATTTTCAAAACACAACATCTGCTGGTGACAAGTAGTGTTGCTCTTTTCATCAACATCAAAATGAATGCTTATTACTGTAATGTTCACAACAGCAGCACATATGACACAGCTTCCTGGTGCATATGTTACACAATGTGACAACAAGTCTAATTAATTCATTCTAAAGTGACATTCATCTCAAGAGGTAAAGCTTTTGAGTTTACACACTCTATGCAGTATATGCACCCAAACACACGGTTGTACAAGTAAAAAACTGAAAGCATGGATCATTGTACTCACCAACCCTCTCAGACAAATGCTGTACAGATGTGCTGTTTTGACCCTCGGTTATTGCTCTCAAAGTGTCTGTAATTCATGCCTATGATGGAGAAAAGACATTTCCATTCCTTTCAAACACCCTTAAATTGTAGGCGTGTCATTTGGTCAACGGCTGAGCTTGATAAATAGAATTCAAACCATTTGTGGTCTGACAAGAGGAGCGTTTTGCCTTTGGAAAAATAAGAGCGAATGGTACACTTATCAATGTGCCACTGGTGCCTGTGGAGTACAAATATATCAGAAAAAATGACTGCGGTGAGAATTCTTTCACTCAGCCATGTTGTCTTTAGTTTCCAACAAGGAAACTTAGAAAAGTCTCGATGGTTATCTGATGGCTTAGAATTGCTCTGTTGGGCCACATCAAACTTTTTTTATGAATGCTTTTTACAATTACTATCCAGTCAAGCACACAGCTGCATTTTTTGGCCATTTGCAGTTTAATCCATGTAAATGTTAATACTGAAACGGGTGTCACAGTTATGAACTTTTGGTTGTGTTCCTTTCTGTTCCTGTTCTCCTGTCTTGTTTAGGGAGAGTTTGCTCTGTTCTCGGTTGACCTGAAGGCCCAGATGGCTGAGGTGCTGAAGCACCAGGTCCCTGTGTTCGCACAACAGATCCCACAAGTGAGATACGATGAGCCAGTCGTTGAGATAGTTGAGAATGCAAATGCCTATCTGCACTTCTTTGGGAGATAGCGCAATTTCCGTGCTTCGTAAAGATGCAGAGAGATGGACAGGCCAAATGGGGCACCTTGTACTGATCCACGTCCTGGAGAAGAGTCTGACTGCACTGGGCAGCGCTTACCTGGTCCCTGCGATGTAGGGCTCCGGGTCTGAATCCGCGGAGGCGTTTTTGTTTTTAGGCGTCGCTCAGGAAGGGACCTTGGGGCACTGGGCTGCTCATGTCAGGGGCGCCTCGCAGCTTTGCGGATGTTCTCCACCCCTGAGGCACGGGTGGCACTGATTGCACTCGGCCAGCTCGACTTCAGGCCACCAGTCAGCTTCTTGAGCCTTGGTGGGGGACGGTTTGGAAGCCGCGGGGGGTGCCCTCGGCGACAAGCAGGCGGAGGCTGAGCACAGCAAGGTGTGCAGGGCGGTGGCAGCACGGTGGCAGACTCTGCAGCGCGTTAAGCTCTGCCGGCGAGCAGCTGATCCAGCCAGATGGCAGCGCTCCGTGGTCCCCGGCCCCAGGCCCCAGAAATCAATCATCCAGCCTCGAGGGATCGGACAGGGCGGCTTGAGGGATCGGACTCGGCGGCTCCTCCGGCTCGGAGGAGCATAGCCGACGTCTGGCTCGGACAGGTAGCGACCACAATTTAGCATTTGTCAACACAATCGGGTAGATTGGATTTGGTGTATGGCATATTTCCAATATTGTAGAGCATTAACTTTTAGCAACAGTCCACGGATATTTGAATTCTGAATCGTTGCAATACATAACTATATCAATGTAATAAAAACGTGCCAGGCTTTACATGTTGAACCTGTGTTTTAGCACCACTCAGTGGACATTTCTCTTTGAAACTGCAGCGAAACATGCAGTAAGTCATGTGTTGCACAAAAAGTGGACAGAGGTACATATTTTTATGAGACCAGGTTTCTTGGTTTCTTGGATTAGCACTTTGCATTAATTAAAGAATTCTAAAACAACAATGCATTAGTGTTTCTACAAAATTATTAAGCATCACAACTGTTTTAAACAGTTTGCATTTCTTCTTGACCAGCAAACCAGCAAAAATTTCTAAAGGATCATGAGGATCATAATGATGCTGAAAATTCAGCTTTGCAACACAGGAATACATATTTTCAAATATTAAACCATTTTAAATTGTGAAATATTATTATAATATTATACTATTTTTACTGTAGTTTTCATTAAAAAAATGCAGCCTCTGCATGCAAAAACTACCTGCTCTTTTGGGCCACAACTAACTTGGTAAACACTTAATACTGTTTACATCTAGTCAAGCATGCAGCTGTATTTTCCACTTTTACCGTCGCATGCAAATGTTCAGTGGGAAACAGGACTCTATATGGTGGGTTTTGAGGTTTATATGCGAAACGTATAATCTGCTCATCTCTCTCGCTATCTCACTCTGTCTGTCTCTATCAAGCCAACTATCTATCAACTCTCCCCTGCCTCAGCCAGACTCCAGGAAGTGACATCATCGACACAAGACAGATGGTCCCATTAGATAAGAGAGGCCTGGGTGGCATCACAGCTGGATGGGAGTTATCAACAAGCCATTTGTCAACAGAACATCTGAATGACCTATTTACTTTCAGCGAGAGCTGTAGATTTAAGGCCAGACAGTGTGGAGGGGTTGAGAGCTATGAAGTTGTGGTGTTAGACAAGGCCGTAACCATGTCTTGAACAACGAACAAGCTAAATGTGATAAAGACCCTGAGTGTAATAGCTTTTGGTCCTAAATGTGGTAAAGGCCCCAAATGCAATAACTTTTAGCACAATCGCTTGTGCAGTCAAGGTGGTGCTCGGATGTTGTCATGGCTACAATCGCCAAGGACTTTATTTTACTCAGTTTTTTATACATAGAATGAAAAAAATAGCTTTATCCATATCCATAGAAATAAAATTCAATGCATTTGTATGGTAAGTGTCTGTGTTCTGTGTCTGTTTATCTGTCCATGTGCTTTTCTGTTGTGTTTTCATGCCTGTCCCTCACGTGTCTGATCGTTTGTAACCCCGCCCCTCTCATCAGTGTCTCGTCCTCTGTGTGTTTGATTAGTCTTTGTATAAATATCACTTCCCATGTCTTTCATCATGTTTTGTTAAATTCCACAGAAAAGAAAAAAAGAAGAAAGACACGGATTTGAAACAACGTGAGGCCAAGTTATTGGGTGAACTGTATAGAAGTATTGTTTTTGCCACTGAATAAAAAATGTAAGAATATAAATAAATAAAAATCTACTTTTTACAACCTGATCTCTTAAAAATATATACCTTGGTGCACTTTTTGTGCAACACCGTTTTTATACTGCATGTTTCGCCACAGTTTTAAAGAGAAATGTCCACTGAGTGTCGCTAAAACTGAGGTTTAATACATGAACCCTTGCACATTTTTATTATGTTGATATTGGCAAGTATTACTTCAATTACGTACATTGTTTCAATTACATATTGCAATGGTTCAGAATTCAAGTATCTGTTGCTATTAAGTTAATGCTGTGTTGGAAATTTGCCCTATACCAAATCTGACCCTAAACCTACCCGATGCAAAACTAACATTAAAAGGCATTTGGTGATGCAACCGTGCCATTTCAACGTTCTTTTACGTAGATTTGAATTGTATTGTCGAACTTTAGTTACACAGGATTCAAACCAGTGTAACTACTAAGTACAACGCCGTATCACGTGAGCTATACCGAGTAAACCTACTATCTTTAAAAACCCTTTAAAAAGTATCTTATCTTTAAAAAAAGATATTCTAGCATTCAAAAGCATCAGTTTTCAAATCTCCCAGCAAGTTAATGTTGTTTAAAAGTCAAAACACATTGATATTTTTCAAGTAATTGTCATAAAATTATGCTTTATTAATCAACACTTTGTAAATTTGTGTGAAATTTGGGTGACACTTTATTTTGATAGTCCATTTAGACATTCTACTAACTATACGTACATTTGTAACTACATGTCAACTAATCCTCATTAATTCACAACTACATGTCTGATAACTCTCAGAGTAGACTGTTAGGGTAGGTTTAGGGCTAATAAGTTGACACATACTTGCAAAGTTTGTATGTAGTATGTTGTGGACCCATCAATATAAAGTGTTAGAAGATATTAATCAGACAGTCTACTAATACTCTAATGACTGCTGGCTGACATGTTGTTGCAAAGTTAGTAGATTATCTAAAGTGGACCATCAAAATAAAGTGTTACCTAAATTGAATTTATTTTGGAAATTGCAGTGATACAGTATGTGCTTGTTGGTAGGTATGACTGTATGAAAATGTTGGGATTGTAAGCAGTTTTTCCTCTGAATTTGATTAAAAGTCACAATTATTTTTGTTTTACTTTTATTTCATTATTTGTTTGTTTGATTCCATGGCAGGAATGGCTTCCATAAAGTAGATAAACATAAATAAATAAAAAAGCATTTTATTGCATTTTATAATAAATACAATATTATTTAAAATATATTAAAATAGAAAACAGTTCTTTTAAATAGTAACATTTTACATTACAACAGTTTTTTTAATTTATTTATTTTATACTTAAATAAAATAAGATAAACACGGTGTTGCTTCATTTAAAAACATTAAAAAAAAAAGTAATTTAAGTATTTATTTACAAATCCAGCCCAGACAGAACTTTTAACAAAACAAAACTAAAGTAAACTTTTCACAAAAAGTAAAATAGTTGTTTTTTGTTTTCTCCCTAACACAGAAGATCTGTTGTGATGTGTTGCAGGGCCTGTTTGCAAGTTTGTGATGAGGGGTAAGTGTTTGAAGGCCTGGGGCTCATCATGTGCTCTGGGGGAGTAAGAAAGGCTGCAGAGGTCATGCGCTAACTTTTAAAGATGTTATTTTATGCAGAAGGGTTATCTATTCACCCTCATCTTCTTCTTAGCTCCGCTGTTATTTCAAAGGTAAAGGTCTCCGTACATAAATAGTCTATTGAGTGCTGTGATTGACACCCCGCTGGATCAATACAGATATCCTTGGCACACCGGACAAACAAGGACTTGAGATATCCTCTCTCTCTCTCTCTTACTCACTCTGTTTCTCCATCTCTGCTTATTTCCTCCCTTTGACTCTCTCTCTTTTTCTCCCCTGTATCTTTTTCTCAATTTCTTCCTCCAACACCTCGCTTGTTTCACTGGCAGTCTCTCTATTTCTTGATTCTCTCTCTCTCTCTCTCTTTGACACTCACATATCATGTTCAGGATGTGCACTGTTAAAGGTCAAACATTCTCGGCTCATTTGTTTTGCCACAGCCCAAAAAAAGATGTCTGGTGTGTTCTCTGAGATGATGAGGGGAGTGTGGATGCCAAGCAAGGGCGCGAGATTGATACCATGAGTGAGATGATGAAGAAACTGACAGGGGAAGAAGGAGAGGAGGGGAATGAGGAAGCTATTACCTGAGACAGAGATTAGGAGAGAAAAAAAATGAGGGTAGATGAGAAGAAGCTGTTTTAAGACTTGATTTTGTTCACTTTCTTACTGTAAACAATTCATCAGTGCATGCTGTTCTAAATATATAGTGTAGTATTATTAAATTTTAAAACGACTGTTTTATGTATTAATATAATATATCGTAAAATGCATTTTATTGCTGTGATCAACGCTGAATTTAGCGTTCAGTGTCACATGATCCTTCAGAAATCATTCTGATTTGCTGCTCATAAAACATTTATTATTTGGCAGCACAACTTAATGCATTCCTTAATGAACAGAAAGTTCATTTAAAAAAACTTTAATGAACTTTAAATAAATATATGTAACAATGGAAAAGTATTTACTGTAGTTTGTGATTATTTTAACACATTCTTGCTGATTAGAAGTATTAAATTATTTTTAAGTATTAAATTACTTCTATTTTTAGAAGTATTTAATTATTTTTATTTTTAAAATAATTATTTTTTAATTATTTTTATTTTAAATTATTTTAAATTTTATTTTTATTTTTATTGGTCCTACTGAATCTTCCTTAAAACTTTATAAAGTATATTAGAGCCCAACCACGTTTTCAGCATTATTAGTTCAGGAAATGTTTTTTTTTTTTCCATTTATTTGTCCTATTTGTTAATGTGTTATAAGTCACAAACCAAGCCAACCTGCTACAAGATTAATCACATAAAAAGAAATATAAAAGGAAGGAAAGTACAAGACTGTGTCTTTAGTGAAGGAAAAAACCTACAATTCCTGTGAAGCATTGTGAAGGACATATTTGAATTGGAAACTGTGGAGAAATATAACTATTCAGTATAAAAAAATAAAATAAAAATTGTGTTCACTGCAAAATATGCAGATTTATTTATTTTATTTATTTATTATTTTTTGCTGCTGTTTGCTCGGTAGAATGATTTTGTAATATGAATTTTATAATGCATTTTTCACAGTTAATTCAGCTGTTAAATACAATTATTTTAATAAATAATGCAAACAGATGGCTTTAACAAAAGCATTCACCATAAATGAACAAGCTCAGAACTAGTAGGCCTTCATTTAATCAGTTTACACATGGAGAAAATTAATACAGTTTTTACTCCCAGAACCTGAATCTTACACTCAATTCTGTAATAAACGGACATTCAAAGTTAGTTTTTTATGCTCACGAAATAAGTCTTTCGTATAAATATTGCTAAAATTACATCATATTATAGCAGATTTATGCTCTTAAGTAATTTAAATACAATATAACTTATATTTTACCTTGTCTGCTGCCTTTGACATCACAGTGCTAGATAATTGCTTGTGTAGGAGTTTAAAGACAAAGTTCACCCAAAATTAGTAGTACATTGAAAGAAAAAAGAAAGTTAACTTGTATGACTTTCTTCTGTGGAACATGAAAGAAAATACTTAATTTTTTTTAGTTTTTTTTGTTTTTTAATCGAAAAAAAGTCAATATTAATTAACTCTTGTTCTTCTCAGGTCACTGTTAAACATGAAGGACGAGGCTGAATAATAAATGGGGCACTTCTTAGCCTTTTGAGAAAAGAGCTTCTGACATGACCTGATCTTATTTGCTGTCGTCTCTCTCTCGCTGTCTCTGACAGACTCACTTAAAATTCCCTTGTCAATCTTTTGATTAAATTTTGCAGTTCTCCAGGATGTGATGATATAAGAGACAAAGAGCCGGTTCCCGAAGCCGCGAGACGCAGACGCAGTCCGGCGAAGTAAACCTTTTAAAGCGCAGCTTAAATCTAAGAGGGTCACGGGTCAGCCATTGCACCCGTAATGTTACAATAAGCTTTTCCACTCCGGATCGTGTTAAAAGTTTGGACCATCCACTTAAAGCTTGCTTTTTTTCCTGAGTATGGTGAAACTTGTGCTGCAGAATTGCAAATAATTTGTAGGACAGAGAAAAAAGGCAATGATACAGCTGCATGTTTTATTCTGTTTGTTTAGCTTAGAAACCGGGGGAAAAAACACTAACAAGAGAATAAGTGCTGCTTAGATGTGAATTTGAGAAAATGGGAATTTAACTGAGGGGTGGGGGAAGAGAAAGATGAAAGATACGCAGGACAGACTCCCTCAACACGCTCTAAATGTACAAAATGATCCTCTCTCACACGCGCACGTGCAATTATCCCTGCTGAGGTGCTACGAGCTCTCTGATGGCTATTTTGACAGTTAAATGGCTACAGTGTTATTGTAGTGATTTAGGGTTAGTGTACTAAAATGTCTTCTGCTGGAGGTATATAAACTCTCGTTTCCTCTCTAGATGGTGTAAAGTGCTGTACCGCTGTATCAGGTTTCTGCTAACGAGAGGTAAAGTAAGCGACGATGAGAGTGAGTTAAACCACAGTGTTGATGTAGAAATGTGAGAGTCCTCTGTGGGGGTGAGCTACAGAATGAAACGTATTAATATACAAAGCAGCTGCTGCACATGGATTTGACGTGGAGTTTTTTTTTTTGGGGGGGGGGGGGGGGGGGCAAAAAAAAAAAGAAAATAAGAAAAAAA
>JAUCMS010000105.1:1757006-1769534 GCA_032357445.1 Enteromius radiatus | reverse complement strand
GCTCTGTTTTGTTTTTTATTTACGTGAAACGTCAGCGGAAGTGACGTCAAACAAGATCGCATAGAGCACCTTTAACAAGGAATGATTAGAAGATCGGCCGCCAGCCGTGTGTGATTCGTTCGTTCAGCGATCCTCTCGAAATGATGTTATTTGTAAAACATTCACTTATTAACAATACAAAGAGTTTGGTTTTGGTGCGTGGAAAGACTGCTGAAACTCTGACTGATAAAAGTGAAATGAAGGTGATTACAGCTCTGCACAAACAACAGGCCAGTATCGCACACTCACTCGTCTAGATTAGCCATTATCAGTGATGCAGTGTTTAAGCAGTGGCAGTATATATACATGGCCTGGGCCGCTCGATCGCCTCAAGCTGCTTTAATATTACATGCTCACCTTTAGGTTTTAATAATTAACAAGTGCAGTGTGGTTTTGATGAGCCAAACGATTTTCAGTCACTAAGTGGAATTCACTGGTCTTTCTTGCAGAGTGGTATTGTGTCATTAAGATGAGAAAATGGATAGATCTTTACTTCAGGGTATGTTTCACTGTAAACCACGGCTTATTGCTAAGTTCAGATAATGATAAAAAACAAAAGCAAACTGGTGCAGCGTTAAATATGAGATCCATACTGTGCATTTACAAAAAAAAAAAAAAGAGGCATTAATATTTAAGACATGCACTTCAAACTATAGAGTTATAGTATAAAAGTTCTTTACCCTGTGAGGAAAGTTGTGTTTGCAAGATAGATAGTGACCGCTAGGTCTTCATTTTGATGGTCTGGATGACATGTGAGAGAAATATATGAATTCATGGTGAACATCGAGTACTTGACAGCATGATCATGAAAACTATATGATTGAAGTGCAGTAAAACTACTTGCAGTAAAAATACACAGGCTACACTAAGCTGAAATACAAATATTACTGATATCTATCATTCTAGAATTTTTTGGCACATAAAAACAAGACAAATTGTAGTTGTAGACTTCACATGTTGTTTTAAAAAAGAGATATTCACTGATTTTGTCATCAGACTGCCAAAAGCAAAAGTATCCAATTTATTTCATTATTACAACTAGAACTGAATGAATCATGTAATACAGTGAGGTCAGGTGACAGCTCTAAGTGGTTCATGCGAGCTGAACCCACACATACTATTTTTAAAGGCAGCAGTAGGCAGTATATAGTGAGCAGTGTCAGTGAAGAGTATTGAGGAAATGTCAGGACCGGCTTTCTTTTTGCCCTTTGTCAGAGATGAAGGAGGTGTTCCTGTTCCTGTTTTCACTCCGATGGGAATTCCACACACCCTCCCAAAAGCCGCTAAACGTGTGTACGTTCTCCTTGGTGAAACCAGAGATCGTCCCGTGTCACCTTACAGGGCGTCGTTCCCCAACGGTATCATCAAAGAGGACGAGGACCAAGCACATGTCCCACCAGGGTTTGGAGGTTGTTCTCCATCCCTCATCAGCGTGAAACGCGACTCCTGTCCTTATTGGTTGGATCGATGAGGTGACTTTTGGAGGGGCACCAGTGTTTCCGCACAGCTATTACACCGTTGCTGTCAGGTTGCATCACCTCTTGGAAGAACGTCAGCATGATGCTGCCTTTGTCAAATCATGTGTGGGATTGGAGCAGGTCACTGATTCTTCAGATGTGCAACACATCTCCTACTTTACCTGGCACTAGATTTAAAAATAGCAACTTAAATTTATTTAATTTTATTTACATGTTTAGTCCATCAATTGTTTGTTCTTTTTTCACACTTTAATTTCCTTTGGTTCTTCAAGGATATAAAAAAACATTTAAAATTTCACAAAAGATCTCTAATTAAACTAAATGCTGTTCATATACTGTTCATATAAAAAGTTTTCATTATAAAATGTCATATAATTTTATTTTATTTATTTTAATTGTAAAATACATTTTAAAATCTTTTATGGTGGTGTAATATACATTTTCTTTTCATTATTATTCTGACTTATCTAGTTATTTTATGATTAGAGATAATTATGCAATTGATTTTAATTTTATTATAATGGTATTAAAAATAATTAAGATTATAACTAATATTAAAATTATAATTAAATTAAGTTTTTAAATGATTACATGAAATATAGAAGTTTCTATATAAAAGCTCATTTAAATGAATGAATATTACAATAATATACAAGACTAAAGGCCTATATATTTATCAGGTTAATGTAGCATCAAAACTATGAAATGATCAATTATAATAAAATAAAAAGTTGTATTATTAGGTTGGAAAATAAATGGAAATTAAGGTAGTGTTATGATTGGTTTGTGAACTCTGCCCCATCACCACTAACTCTCAGACTACATTACCCAACATCCATTGCACACCACCATCTAATTACTCACACCTGGACTAATCAAGCACCTGCTACTCATCACCACACCCACACACTCATTAACACTCAGCATAAAACCAGACGTTTCACACCAGCTCACCGTGAAATCTTGATTTGCTCCTGCTTTCAATTCCAAGCATTCTAATTTGCTTTATTGACTCTCGTTGCTGACCTCGCACTGGTTACGTACCTTGTGATTGTTTGCTGCCTGCCTTGACCCCGCCGGTGTACTTTGACTCTGTCTATGTGTTGCCTCCAGTGTGCTGTTTACCCCTGTTGACTCTGCCTGTACGACCTTCCGAATAAAGCTTGTGAATGGATCCGCACGCCTCCGTCTCCCTCACTACAGGTAGCAGTTTCAAAACATTAACATATTAAATTGACCAAATGTATTTTATTTATTTATTTTAATCAAAATCACTTGTTTTGTATCTTTAATCAATAATACAGTATGTAAATATTGGTGGTTTAATTTTTTATTTATTATTATTATTATTTTTTTTAATTCTAATATTCTATAGTATAGAATAACCCTAACCTCTATAGAATATAATATAAAGGATAAATAAAGCCCTGAATAAAGCTGCACTATGTAATACACATCTGACAAAGAGAGTGAAGAGAGATGAGAAAAAGGTGACAGAATCGTTAAACAGCAACATTCAAGAATGCATCTGTGTGGTCATTTTACCCAGAATTCCATACGGCAGACGTGCCACTCTGAATGATATTGGCACGCTGAAAAGCACCAGCTAAGCCTTTGCAGGTGGCCCTGTCACCACCGAAACAAACCTTAAATTGCTGCCATTCATTACGACGCCCGCCCAACCGCATGCCTGCTCGCCCGCCTGGCGCGGAGACGGAGCAGCCGATCCATCCCTGTCACGGCAAACCGCGTCAATGACAAAATCTTAATTACGCCATTAATTAATTGAAGCGTTTGAACAGAGCTCACACCTCTGGTCCCTCACACATTAAGATCCTTCTACATGCAATAGCTCACATCGGATCGTGAGCACACGTGCCAGAACACACACGCACGGATGGCCTCATTTATTTAAAGGCAAAGGACCCCGAAGGTCAGTTGGTTTTGTTCAAGTGTGTCAGGAAATGAAGACAGATGCAGAACACAGGCTGTGGAGGAGAGATGGACCGCTGTGAGAGGAGATGCTCTGGGAAATAAGGGACGGTGAACTGGAGACAGGTGCTGGGTGCGGCCCAAATCAGCCTTCTGGGACGGACCCAGAAGCCTGAATCCAGACGATTGTACTTTCAGAGGTGGCAGCAATCAGTGTCATGTCTGAAAAAGAAAACATGCACAATGAATTAACAGAGGCTACGTCTTCAATAACATACTAATGTGCTATTTACTGAATCCTATATACTTTACACTACTGTACAAAAGTTTGGGAATCAAACTTGAATTTTAAAAAGTGGATGGACTTTTTTAAAAAGTGGATGGATGGATGAAAAATGGTAGATGAAAAAGTGGAAGGATGGATGATGAAAAAGGAGAAATATGGATGGATGAAAATGGAAGATGAAAAAGATGGATGGATGGATGAAAAATAGCAGATGAAAAAGTGGATGGATGGATGGATGTATAGATAAAAGATGGATGGATGGATTAAAATAAAGGATGGATGGATGATGAAAATGTTAATATACAGTATTGATGAATGGATGGATGAAAAAAGCAGATGAAAAAGTGGATGGATGAAGATGAAAAGATGGATGGATTAAAATAATGGATGGATGGATGAAAATGGTAGATAAAAAAGATGGATGGATTAAATAGTTAATGGATGGATGGATGGATGAAACATTGTATATGAAAAAGATGGATGAATCGATTTAAATAGTGAATGAATGGATGAAAAAGATGGATGGATGGATAGATGGATGGATGGATAAAATGGTAAATGAAAATGATGGATGGATGGATGGATGGATGGATGGATGGATGGATGGATGGATGGATGAAAAATGTTGGAAAAGCAGATGAAAAAGCGAAGGGATTGATAGATGACAAATGCCAGATGAAAAAGATGGATGAAGGGTTTAAAAATGATGGATGGATGGATGAAAAAGTGGTAGATGAGAAGATGAATAGATCATGAAAAACTGTAGATGAAAAGAAATGGATGGATGGATAGATTGATACATTGTTAATAATAATGGTTCTAAGTAGGGGGGTTTGCAGTGATCCCACAGAAGAACCATTTTTTGTTCCCCAAAGGACCCTTAACAGTCTTTAAAACGAACAATATTTGTCTTTTGAGAAGAACAATTTACTCTTATCTCAATAATCTTTTTACACTTTAAAGGAAGTTGGAAAATGACATTGGTATTCTCCATGCCATGGAACCATCAATGCTAATAAAAAACCTGTTTTTAGAGTGTTGACAGATGGATGGATGAAAAAGATGGATGTACAATATGTATTTATGGTTGAATGGATGAATGAATAGACAAACGGACAAGCACACAGATAGAGTTCCTGAGACAGGTCTCTTTGTTGAGGCTGTCACTATCCATTGTGCTGTGGTGATTAGTTCTCATTAGTTAATGTTTAATATTAATGGGGTCCAGCAACAATAAATTCCCTCTGTGTACCTGCTGGCTTTAGGGAACAAGAGAAAACAAGAGTGAAGCAGAGCTGGCTGCCGCGATGCTAATGTTAATGCCTTTGTAAATGATGACTCTGGCCCAGCCAGCACTGCAGATGGTGCAAACACAACCCAGAGCCTGGCATTATTCACTGCTCTGCCTTTTGGTTTATGTGAGCACATTATCAGCTTCCTGTCATGTTAGATTGATCCCAGTCTGACACGAGTTCAAATTAAAATAGCTTAAATGTTGTGCAAACTGGCTCATGTCAGAACAAGGTGGAAAAAATCAAACTTGATACTGTTTTATTAAAAATGAATAAATATGATGGAGGGATTATTCATTAATGTTTATGGGTGTTTGGGGGTAATTATTAGTGTTATTAAGGCACATTAATAAATTCAATATATCTAAAATGACAATAAAACATGTATGTTTCCATTTCAAATTAATTTAGTTCCTTTTAACTTTAAGTTCATCAAATTATCCTGAAAAAAAAAAATTAAGCAGCACAACTTTTCAACATTAAAAATAATCAGAAATGTTACTTGAGCATCAAATTGGCATATTAGAATGATTTCTGAAGGATCATGTGACACTGAAGACTTATGTAACGATGCTGAAAATTCAGCTTTGCATCACAGGAATAAATTACATTTTAAAGGGGTCATACGGTGGTACATGCACTTTTACAAGCTGTTTGGACTGACATGTTGGGAGTGTGTGTACACAGCCACCCTACAATGATAAAGATCCACAAGTAGGTTTCTTTTGATTTAATAAAAAAATAAGTTACCCTTCTGAAATCAAGCCATTCTCAAATGCGTGTTGGTGTGGCGTCACACTGACAGAGGCCACTCCCACAATAGTTGATTGACAGCAGCGTGTCACACAGACTGAACTGGTGTCTTACCTCAGACCCGCCCTCAGTGAGCCGTCATCAGACCGAGATGCAGAGACAAGCAGGACTACTAAGCGATTGAGGTGTTTTTTTTTTGTTTGAACATTGCAGTAGTGATTTACCGCCGACATCTGAGTGACTGAAGACGCAGAGGATTAACCTTACGTTTGGTTCTGAAGGGATGTGTTTATGTTCGCGTGAATCATTCATGATCCAGCCTCACCTACAGAAACAGTGAGTATAATGTATTTTAATGAATCTTTGGAAATGGCCTTTCCTAATAATGTGCTAATTAGCAAGTTTCACTATAAATACTGCTAAAAAAAGATCCTCCGACAGCGCCTCGGAAAAGAGGGGCGGAGTCAGCGGAGCTCGTGAAGATTTAAAGGGGAAGTACACAGAACAGAGTGATTTCAAAAGAGCTGTTTTTCACAGGGTAAAATGAGCGTTTTTAAAACTATCTTTGAGAAATTTTAAAACAAACTATAATACAAACTTTCCATTAAGACCCTAAAGACTTAGCTAGTGGAAAATTGGGTTTGTATGACCCCTTTAAAGGACATTCAAACAGAAAAGAGTTATTTTCACTAAAAACATATCTGGCTACAAAGAACTTGTTTTGTGCTCCAGAATGTATGCAAAAGGCCTGTAAAGTGGACATGAGCATAAACTGTCTTCTTTTTCTTTCATTTAAACTAAGTGTCATGGTGGAACAACAGTTTGAAGAGAATCGTTCTACTAAATTAGTAATGTGCTGTTCATACTGTATAGCTACATGAATGATAACACATTTGGTTTAATGACATTTGAAGGTCTAACTATCACTCTCATGTATAGTGTGGAGTGTTACAGTGATGCATTAAGCAGTACTGCACACTTGAATTTTTTTGGCTAGGCATTAACATCTGCATCTGCATACTTGCGTAAAGTATGTTTCTGGCCAAAAGCAAAAGAGAGAGTCGAGCTATTTATAAATTTAGGGCAGACCAAAAGCAGGGCTGCCTCATCAACACTGGTGTTCATCTCCACCCTTCACGCTTTCATGGCTCAAAAGATAATAATACTCAGCAGGGTCGTAACAAAATAATTCGGTTTGGGATTAGGCCAAGTCTGACTCCATTTAGATTGAGCATTTTGGAGAGACAAATGCTGTGAAGGAAGAGCGTTTGAAGAGTAGCTCAGACAGCTCTTTTCATGAACTGTGTCTGTTCGACTGCATCCACCCTGAAAGGGTGCGGCAATAAAACTATCACTGCTCTTTATTAACAGATCCTTTCTACAGCTCTCTGCTCAGCCATCTCTGACCTTACTTGAAGGAATAGTTCACCCAAAAATCACCTCCAATGACATGACTTTCTTTCTCTACAATAAATGTTGTAATGGTGGACTTGCACTGTCAAGCCACTATATATAGTATTTCATAAACATATAAGCTATAACTTATGCAATATGCTTTGTGTGTGCATGTCTTTATTTACTGAAACCCTGCTTTCTGATCCTTCAGAAATCATTCTGATTCGCTAATTTGCTGCTCGAGAAACATTTCTCTCTTAAAACAGATGTGCTAAAAAAACAAAACATGTGTTACCTTTAACTTAACCAGTGTGTTATTCTTCTTTACACATTCAGTGTGCTAAAATATTTAACACACTGCGTCATTAATAGCACAATTTGTGTCATAGATGTGCTATTTTTTACCAGTTACAATGAACGCAATGCAAAAACAACTTTTTTCATTTCAAATACTGTATATATGTACAGTATTTATTAAAACTTCACTTCTGAATTTTTTACAAAGGCAATATTCACATGTCATTTGAATTTCATAAAGACATTTTTAAACCATTTTATATTTTTGGATTTACAAAAAGGTTTTCTTTGTTAGAAATCATGTGAAGTGGTTTTACATCAGCAGCATTGTTTCATTTAATGACTTTATATTCATTTGTTCTTTGGACAGCATAAGCACAAGTGTGGGTGAAAACACACTTGAGGTAGAACTCTATGAAAAACTACAACCCTTTCTTTTTCACATTGTGGAACTATGTTTAAAACTTCACCAAAGAGATGCTCTTCTCTTAAGTCACAGTTTAAAGCAATTATACAACCAGTTTGAAATATCTGACTGAACGCATTAACAGAGTGAGAAACGAGAACAGTGCTACATGTGTCAAATTCATAGCCGAAGTCTTTCATACAGTAATAAATCATATTATTATTTAAAGACATTTAACAAGACATCAATACATTGTGTTGTTTAATGAAAGAAAGGCGATAGATAGCAGTGAAAGTGACAAGAGTTACCGCTTTGTCAAATTTATTAACGACAATCCTGCCAAAAAAAAACATAAAACTTGAAAAAAAAAGTGAGGAACAAACTTACCAAAATGTAAAGAAATAATAATTTGTGAAGCATCAACTTTATGACAGTTTTCGCCCTGTTCAACACCGCCTCTCATGACTACCGAAAATACCTGTACGCACGACTAGAGGGCGCTAACTAAACGCACATTTGACCGTCTAAAGAATTCATATTAGTATATATATTTGACAGTTTCTAATAATTAAAAATAATAAATCTAAATGTGCATCCATGTCACCCACCGATGAAGAAAGAGGCACAAACTTTCTTAACGGCTTGTGGAGTGACATAGCAGCAATGTGATTGGCTGATAGTAAACACATGTTGTGTTTGTTTCTCTCTCTCTCTCTCTCTTACACATGATCACCTTAAAATGACACAAAATGTGTTAAAATAGCAATTAACACATCTATTCTGAATGTTAAAACCAGCTCCCTAATAATGTGTAAATCTTTAATAAAAGTTCAAAAGAATAGAACTTTGTGTATCATTAATTCCTTTCTTTAAAAAAGTACTGACAGTAGTTTGTGCATGTATTTACAGTATTTCCTGTCATGTACTGTTTTATAGAAAGCACCACAAAAAGTGGACCATGTGACATGCTATCTTTGAAGCCTTCTGAAGCGAAAAGTGATGACAAAATGTTTTGATCGCCCCCTGGTGGCTGCCTGCAGTATAGGTTACAAACCCCGCCCTCTCCATGTACAGTGCCCTCCACTAATATTGGCACCCTTGGTAAATCTGAACAATTTCAACAATTGAAATGGGGAGAAAATCTCATTGTGAAATAAACGTTTTTCTCCAATACTTGTTGGTCATAATTATTGGCACCCCTAGAATTTTTGTATGAGTAAAATATCTCTGAAGTATATTCCTATTCATATTCACAATTTTGAGCACTCCAAGGTGTACGTGTGTCATCCTCATACACAACGAGGAGTATGGCCGTCCCAATCCTCTGAGCTGAACCCTGAGTGAAGTGAACTAAAGAGGAGAAGCAACATGGAGCTGGTGATCTAAAGGGTCTGGAGTGATTCTGGATGAAGGAATTATCTCTTTTCTCTTATCAGGTGTTCTCCAAACTCTTCAGGCATTACAGGAGAAAACGCAGAGCTGTTATCTTTGGAAAAGGACGTAGCAATAATCAAGATTTATTGCTGATTTATTTTCACAGCCACCTTTGCTCAGATTTACCAAGGGTACCATTATTAGTGAATGACACTGTATATTAAAGTCCATGTGACATCAGTGACTTAACTTCACTTTTGCGATGCTAGGAGAAAACTTTTTTTGTGCAAAGAAAACAAAAATAACACAATTTACTCCATTCTTCTTACATCTTCTGCCATTTTAGAGGGTATCACAACGCACAGCATATGCAAGCTTTAATGTATTTGATTTAATCAGCCTGGTTTACATCCGGGGGAAAGAACGAGCATGAACATAATCTGCGATTGTTTACGCCAAGAGGAAAGCATACACATTCGTAGTGATATTATCTAAAATGGTGGAAGACGTAAGTCACAGGAGAAGAATAGATAGGGTAAATTATGTTATTTTTGTTTTCTTTGCGCAAAAAAGTTTTCTCCTTGCATCACAGAAGGGAAATTAAGCCACTGATGTCACATGGACTGTTTTTCCAATGTTTTTATTATGTTTCTGGACCTGGAAAACTATATATGAAGACATACCTATGAAGACAAGCTACACAAAATCGCTTTCATAATCATGGACCAATTTAATTGCGCAGTTATGAAATCAGAGGCCGGATGCATAAACTGTTTAGAATAGTCTTAAAATGTTAGTCATCTATTTTTTATTTTTTTCAAGACCGGTGATAACTTTTTATATGCAGTTATGAAAAGGTAGATTGGTTGTATGCGTACTGGAGAAGTAAGACTTATTACCAATTGGCAGTTGCTTGTTGGTTAAACTAGCTCTTAAAACACTGTCTCAACATAATGGATAAGTTCATGCAACTGGCTGCTGGTTTGCATAGCATGTCAATGAACTATGGCTCTGTGTAGTAAGTGCCTTTACCTGCAGAGTTTAAGTCATTTATAACATGCATCTTGTCCCACAAAATACCACATTTAGTAACATTTACTAACAGATAAATCATATATTGTCATAGTTTTGCATTTATTAATCACATTGAATCAAAAATGCACCCTCTGGCCTTGAAATGGAGATTTTGCCAATTAATTGTGCAGCCCTACTTTTAACTACACTAAGTAGAAATGCGTCATCCATTGTTTTTTACAGTCTATGTGGCAGATGTAGACCAACAGCAGTGGTCACCACATTCCAGTACAGGTACTTCACTTTTCAGACGCCCCAAAACCCGACAAACGACAATTCAATACGTTCAATCAGTCGAAATAAGCATCGACCAAAACAAACAGGAGCAACACAATGATCTGACTAAACATGTCTGTACAGTGTGCATTGGTCTATATAGGTTGTGAACTACATTTCACAAGCTACAGTATCATATAGCTTCAGAAGACTTCTAATATAGCACACGAGTCACGTGGTACACTCTCTGCTTGAAAAAGCGTGGCCTGTGTTTGTTATATTAAAAAAAAGCAAATAATCTGACTTTGTATTTAAAGAAAGAAAGGTGTTTAAGTGATGGCAGAATCCCAGGTTCAGCTAATAAATAAATGCTTTAACACAACACCTTTGATGTTGGAGCAATTATGCAATAGCACACAAACCGCCATGTTGCCTTGTTAAGGTCTGTTCTCTCCTCTGAGATCATCTGATTGGAAATTCTCTTTTATTGCTCTTCTGTCACTTGGTGTGGGATAGATCACATGCGACCCAGCGGCGCTGACAGAATCTGCCGCTACGTTTCCACCAACTTTAGTTATGCTAAACATTTTAGAGAAGTACAGCGATCGTTCTTGAGCATCCGCTGTGCAGTTATAAGAACATTACAGGAGTAGGCACAGTGGTAGGCTAAGTCTATGTCAAAGAGAATTCAATATCTTCTCTGTAGTCCCTGTGCATTTGCGGCATGTATCTCAGATCTAGTGGAAGATAAATAAGTCGATGATGCACTTTACTGACAGTCTAAAAGAGCACTATATGAATTAGCAAAGAAGTGACTTTGGCACATACTGTATACACTTCATAAGAAATGCTGTTTATGCCGTACAAGATCATTGAGAGGATCCTGAAGATATTAGAGTCGGGGGAAGGCTTGTATGTCATTCACTAAGCTGCACTGTAATTTATAGATTACGTTATTATTGTTATCTTCTGTCCTCATGGAAAAGGGTCGCGGTAATGGGAAGAGTGAGAATTACCGGCCGGAATCGCTGTAGCACTGCAGCTAACAGAAATGAACCTGAATAATCTAAGACTGTATAGCGAATATTCCCAAAGATAGATTTCTGTAAATTACAGTCCTGACATCTCTATTTCAGATACTAATCTTAACTGCTGCCTATGATCCCTTCATTTCCTCTGAGGTTGAGTAGGAGACGTGCATAAAAACGGGTGTAAGCTTTTCACTCTTGACAGTTCTTCTCTTTTCTTCTGGCAGATTTCATGGCGTGTACTGTATGGAGGATTGTTTAAATCATTAGCAAACGGGTGGCTTTAGCTACGCTTACCGCATTACGAAAATATCTCAGATAACCAAAGGAACAGTGAGATAAAAAACATGGTCAAATTATCCAATCTGAAACTGAGTGAAAGGAGTCAAATAGACACATATAATGATGTTTACGTTTTATGGAAATGTGAAAGTAAACTCAAGGCTAGGGTGATGTTGTAAAAGTGGTTAAGAGGTCAAGTACTGTACATATTATGTGAGATGTGAGTTAAGGGACCATTTAAATGCCTACATTTAGGATTATGTTGAAATTACTAATCTTAAATGAGAGATTTGTTACATTTTCATTATTTGTGAGTCTCGAACATGATGGAAAATAGAGTAAAAATAGTAATATAGTGAAATATTACTATAATGTATAATATAGGAATATACATTCCTGTGATGCAAAGCTGAATTTTCAGCGTTACTACTGTAATTCAGACTTTAGTGTCACACAATCCTTCAGAAATCATTTGGTCCCAGTATATTAAGTGTCCCTAATATCTATAGTAACTAGATATGTAGTAACCACAGTGTAAGTACACACCGGTACATAGTATCTACAGCTGTAATATTTCTGTAGATACACACATCTAACAACCCTCAGAAAGGTGTGTGTGAGTACAAATGTGTCACAGGACATTGGTAACAACACTTTTTGGTAATGAAAGTACAAA
>JAUCMS010000105.1:1742820-1755686 GCA_032357445.1 Enteromius radiatus | reverse complement strand
AATATATATATATATATATAAAAAATATACAGTAATATGTTTATTTTTATAGAATTAAATTTTATTTCAGAATAATTTACAATGCAGTGTATTTTTCCCCCACATACTTCTTTGCTTTGCTGTGATTCATTTTGGAGTTGAGTCGTTCAGGCTTTCTACTGAGGATTAAAAAACAACAGCAACAAACAAAGTGAGGTTGCGTTGCACTTTATTGCCAAAAACACACCGGAGTTTGCTCTTTGCCATTTGCATGGCTAATGTTTGCTCAAGACCCACACGGGAAACCAACAAACAAACTAAAACTGGCAAATCTTGGCATGTTGCAGCCAATGAATATACTTTTGGGTCACCAGGAAAGTAGTGGATTGTAAGTCAAAGGGGAAACTCAACAGGGAGGCAGCAAAATCCTTGCCTGGAAGGGTTGAAGCCAGGCCTATTAAGACGACCTGTATCAGCACCCTTTGTTAAAACGCTAATGGGATCCAGCAGAGATGCAGATTGGAAAGCAGCCGCTCTGACCGAAAGAATGAAAACATAAAAGCAAAGGCTAAATAAGTGCATATATTTGCATCAAAGCTGCCCAGTGTGGGCTGTGATTGATCCCGCACATATGGCCATGCTCATAGAGAGGTGATTAATCTCACTACCGCGGTTCAAAACCTATTTAACGGGAATTTGTTTGCCTAGGCGGCCAAATGTGTCCACAGTAATTACGTGTCACTTTTCTTTGCCACCGCCGATATTTCATTTCCTGTGTTTCTGGGAGGGGTTCCTCCCGAAATTTAACTTCCCACCCCACCACACACAAACACGCTTACAAATGGACACCATAAAAGCTCCAGATGTATGAGTTATGGAGTTTGCATAAGGAAAAAAATGAAAGATTTTCCTCTAAAATGGCTTGTAATGGCAAACATTGCTTTGTTTATTTAAACCCTGCACGCTATATCAAGGCCAGATGTATATTTGACAGCTCTTGGGGGAAAAGAGGGAAAAACGCAGAGAAAAAGCACCCACCCCACCCTTAACACTGAGAGGCTGCCTTTCATAAGGGAAATTAAAACTGTCAAAAATGTACACAATTAAAATTTGTTAAATTAATGGGCTGAAAAATGCAAAAGGGGTGCAGCAGGTATCCAGATGATCAGGTCAACAGGAGGCGCTATTAAAATGATTATGATGGATGGTGACAGATCGGCAGCCGATTAATTGGGACGTTGGGAGAAGCGTGATTAAACGTTTTGTAGTCACCCAGAATCCCAGATATCTTTTTCAATATAGGACCGGCGAGAACAGCTTGCTTGCCATTGTGAAGGAGTAGAGACTGGAAACAGGTCGTAAGTCCTTGTATCAGTGTGTTCTAGCTGAAGTACTCTCGGTACATTGTGCATTTTGTTGTTGACTATTTGTTCAAGAGTAAAGCAGGGCCAGTTTATTTATATAGAGCATGCACAGTGGAAAGTGAAAGTGCTGCAATATGTACAATAAATGAAAAAAATTAATTCAGGCATAAAAGGTCTGGTTTAAAGTCATTTAAGCAAGGTTATAGTGAAGTGAAATAGGCATTTCAGCCTGACCCTAGTCCAGTTTGAATATTGCATCAAAGAAACATCTATTGTTATTATCAATGTTGAAAAGAAAAATCATGAATTCCAAGAATTCGTGCATGCATAGAAAGGTCAAAGATTATTACAGTACAATTTAATGCAATCTTGCTGAAAAAATGTATTATTATTATTATTAAGAATTAATTATTATAAATAATTATTATTTATTATGCATTTTACTGATCCCACACTGTTAAAAAAAGGTAGTAAAATTATGTATTATTATTATTCATTTAATTGATTTACTGGTAACACTTTATAATAACGACACACTGTTATTAGTTAAGCATTAGTAAGCATTTATTTCATCCAGTTTACAAGTGCATCTATAAACGCCTTGTTTTTGAGCATATATAACATGTTTAATAATTGTATTTTCATACTTTATTAATGATCAGTTTATCATTTTTTAAATTATTACATTATTTAAAAATCAGTTATTTAGGAGTTGTCAGTGTTTAATAAGATCATTTAGAAAGTCTAAGTAAATGATTAATAATTACGTTAATGAATCTTATTATTTAGACACATGATAATAGTTGCTCAGTGTGTTAATAAATGCTTTATTAACACATGTTCCTGCTGTAATGATTAAGTCAGGTAGTTATAAAGCATAAAAAAATATTAAAGTGTACAGATGTACAGTTTTTGCATCTTGAAATGAATCATTCTGTATCTCTCTGTGCACTCAAAAAAAAATGATTCATTGGATGAACTCAATTTAATTGAAGGCAGGATTTCCATCCAATAAATATGTGTAGCCCCAAATCATAAAAAAGAAATTAATGCGATGAAATTTAAATGAGTTGGGTCAACTCAATTTGATCGAATAGTCATAATGAAAATTATACATTTTATGCTTGTTGAACTCAAACTAAAATATTTAACCGAAAAATAAATTAATAGGAAGATATCCTACTACACTGAAAAAAAAGAAAAAAAGATATGTTTTACAAAATTAAAATAATTTATGTTCTTTCAGAATGAAAATATTGAGTTGAAACAAAACAAAATGAAATATTTTTTGGGGGGGGGATCATTTTTTTGAGTGTGCTGTGTTTGTTTATTGTTTCTGTACGGTAGATAACTCACCCTTTATATCTCCTTTGTGCATTTAGATCTGCTTATAAATCAAGAACAAGGCATTTACAGCTGTATTTATAAACTGTTTATTAATGACTATTAATGTTGGAATGATGAACTGACTTTTTACTACTAATCATTCATAGCGTGTAGTTATTATAAGGCGTTACCGATTTATTTTTACAGTAGAGATTACTTTATAGTAACAACTTTCATTAGCTGGTATAATGTTAAACTTGTCCCAAGTTATTACAGTCTTTAAATGTATATAGTAAGAAAACTTATCATTAATTAGTTACCCGTTTTCATCATGGCATTACTCTTTTCATTACAATTGCAATCATTTTTTGTTATAATGGTACTCCATTAAGTGCTATACAAGCCTTTGCTATAGTCTAAAGCCATTGACTGAACAAGTAAAGCCTTAAATAAGCTTGTCTACTTCCCTTCCACATCCAGCTACCCATCCCTCCGCCTCCCCTACTCCACCTTCTTTCCATCATGGGGGGCAAGTGGGGTCCGAGTCAGACGCCGAGCTCTGCCCTCGCTAGAGTTCAAACCAGTAGGGCTCCGGACAGCACGCCAAACACGCTTAAATTTATTTATGAAACTATTGTAGCTACCAAACTGCCATTAGTCTTAATGAGGGCCAGAATTAATATTTCTTGTTTAGATAAAAAGCACCTATTTTGTGCTGTATTTTTTAGATAACCAATGCCGATCTAGTTATAATTTTAAAATAACCTCTGAAAAGATCTGCTTTCTAAATGAAACCAAGGTTATGCTGCAGTCGCCCGCCTCAGTCGCTCCTCTCTGGGATGCACATCTGGTGTGTAAACAATGTCTAAAACGTCCTAAACTGTCAACCTCAAACCGTGTTGGACAGTGTCAAACAAGTCTGCGCTTGAATTACCTTGAGAATTACTGGCTGGGACATGCCTTGTGACTCTAATGGATATCAAGATGACAAATGATCCACCTGATGCCTCCAAGAATACTTCAAAAAATTACAGGCCACGTGCTCGCTCCTCCTTCTCGCCTTAAGATCCGGTCATAAACCCTCAATTTTCTTCTGTATGACTGGAGATAATTGGCTTCAAACTGGTTTCTCTGGAGAAAATTGATCAACAAAGAGGGTTATAAGGACACTTTAGTGACGACAGAGCACCCTAAAAGGAAATGTCATTTTCACATCCCCAGAATGTCCCTGTGGACACTGATGACCCAATCAGACAAATGCTGATAACATGTTGTGATTTAAACGTTCAGAAGATGATTGATATGCTGAAAATGGGACGTGCGAGTGAGAGAGACCTCAAACAGCCTAGTCTAGAAGACAAAAGCTTCAATACAGGTATATAAATATATATATATGTGTGTGTGTGTGTGTGTATTTAATGGTATCACCATTGCTTATGTAGGAGATTTGGACAAAATAAACAGCAGGTGTAACTTTTGTTGACTTGAATGAGATCTCAAGTAATTACACTATTTTTATTGCTTTGAACAAGCCATTTTATTTTAAAGACAGGTGTTTCAATATAAGTACAAGTCAATATAAACAGGTGTTTCTGCTTCTCTACTTTCACCTTCCCTGTTTCGTAAACTTCGACGCAGCATTAGTTTAAATGATTGACTTTAAATTGGTGACAACATTTAACATTTAACACTACATTTTTTCATGCATCTTTTTAGCGACTGTTCTAGGACTGCCAACGCTTACACGTGAGACTCACACTGTTCTCAAACAGTGAAAAAAAACAATTGCAAAGAAAACCAAAAACTGATAACGCACCGTACACAACTCTTGTTCTGAGCTTTGAACAGATTGTAACAAGATTAAACGAAGTTAAACGAAATCTGAAAAATTAAGCCATGTACATTTGCACATAATATTAAATTATAATTGCCAGTCAAGGAAAATAGTTGCAAAGGAAGCTGCAGTAGAATCAGTAGAATGTTGGTCTTGTGAACAATTTTTGATTAAATGATTCAATGGCTCACTTGTTAAAACACTCAATTTTGTAAATAAGCATTGAGTGTATGATTCAATGACTTATTACTCACTTGCTTCTTTCTAAAATGAGCATATTTCATTTAATTATTTAAATTAATGATTGAGTGACATACTTCTTAAAAATGTTTTAACTTGTTTCATTCCTGAATGAATTAGTGTAGGCCATTTGAACAAATTTTAAATAAATGATTCAGTGAGTTACTCGCTTTATTCCAGGATGATTACACTTTTTTGGGTGAATCATTTGGATGATTCAAGACTTCATAAAAAATATGATTCGTTTAATTCCTAAATTAATTTGCATATTTGAATAAATTGTTTGAATAAATCATTCAATGAGCTTTGTTCCTGAATAATTAAGCATTCTTGAATTGTTTATTGATTCAATACTGTTACTCATCATGAAGTTAGTGTTGTTTCGTTCCTTATGATTCATTATTTATGACCGTGATTGACAAACAAATTGTTTGAAAGAATGATTCACTGACCCACTTATTAAACGGTTTCTTGTTTTGTTGTTGAATGAATCAGCATTTTGGAGTGAATCGCTTGAATGTATGATTCAATCACACACTTTTTAAATCTGTTATTGAATATCTTCCTTCCTAAATGTTTGTAAGAATCATTCAAATGAATGACTGAGTGACATATTTAAAAATGAAGTGACATTTTTACATTTTTCATTCTTGATTGAATTATTTTATTTGAACAAATCATTTGAATGACTGATTCACTTGCCTTGTCCCTGAACAGTTTTTTAGGCAAATCATTTGAATGAATGATTCATTAAAAAATGCTATTCTTTTTTTCTCTCTCTCTCTCCTGAATAAATCAACGTATTGGAATGAATTGTTTGAGTGAATCATTCATTGAGTGAGTCACATGCTTTGATCTTGATTAATTAAACTTTGAATAAATGATTTAAGGATTCATATAGACAATACAAAAGCTACTATGAAATAGATAGTTTGTTTAGCCATCATTGAATAAAGATGGATTTTATACTGATAACACTAATTACAGTCTAAAGGAAAATAGACCAACCTTGACCCCAAATCTCTGGAAAGGAGTTGGCCAATCTCTGTTGTTGGCCAATCACACTTCCTGTTTCTTCATTTATCTCATGATTGACAGTAATTATGATCTTTCAGGCTGATGACCAAAAGAGTCAGAAAACTGGTAAAGGAGCTAAATATGCTGATCCACAAGACCTTCAGATTGAAGCGCTGGTGTCCATCAGCATGGAGGAAAAGTGCTAAGCAGACAGAAGCAGAACACAGAGTGACCCGTCAGTGTAAACCTGAACTCAGCAGCTCTGGCTCACCCTTGATAAGATGTCATCACTGCGGTATACTGCATAAATACCACGCTGTCAGGAAGGATGAGATCTGACCTGCCATGGCTGGACACGGTAAGAGCTGATGGTGCAGCCACAGCACACAAATACACACACTACACACTCTTTTCAACATATACACACAGATCAAATACAAAGAGGGCCTATCTGAATGTGAGCTTTGCCACCTTTACCTCAGAAGGCTTCCTGTGGCTTCAGAAGCTAGATCAACTCCTCTGTGCCAAAGGATTACTGTATACATTTAAATTTTAAGCAGGACTTTGAGACATATCCTGGAAAACTCTTTTTAAATAAACTCTTTTGAGTTTATGTCAACATGCTCTAACGTTTACAACTCAAAACTTCCTTCCTGGTCGACCTAGAGCTTTACTGAAACTGATCTGGCAAGATGCTCATTCAGAGACCATCATGGTTAGAGCATCACTACCATGAGCACATTCACATACTGTACAGTATGCGTAATTTCATACTTGCATACCAGTATACTGTAACAGAGGCTTTTACATTTAAGTAGCAAAAACCGGCTGTTTCATTTTATTTTGATGGTCCCTTTAACGCTCTGGGGCCTGAGGTGGTTTTGAGGCCCTTTAGATGTTTGGACATGCTCTGATATTTGGGCTTTTTCAACTGTTATTGTCCAACTTGTAATCAAACTCTTCTACAATAATATGTGACCAAGATGATTGCACATGTTTGCTTTTTTTTTTTTTTCGGGGAAAAAAAAAGTATGTGTGATTAGGAGGTTTTGGGAAAATAAAACTAGCTGAAATAAAAATATTATTTTGCTGACTATAAGTAACATCGCACCTGTGTGTCTGTAGCCTGGCTTCCGCGACTATAAAGCTCATAGGAGCTTAGTCTGGCCAAGCTGATTTACTACCCACCTGCTGGGAGGCGGGCTTAACCTGCGTCCATCAAATGCCTCTGTATACTAATGGACGAATCTACAACCAATCAGAACACACATTCCGATGACGTATGCGTAGCGACGGAACCTGAAGACACCGTAAGCTAGCTTCATTAAAGCAGTAGGAAAATGTCTTTACTTACTTTAATTACTTCTGTAATGAAAATTTCTCAAAACAGCTGAGTCGAACGATTGTTGCTGCTCGGTACACGCCATCTTTGAAAGCCGTTATGGTTTCTGGTAGCTGAAAACCACTGCGTCATCGCGTTACACCTGCCGCTGTCGTGCTGGGGGGGAGGGGGTGCTCGTTTCTCATTGGTTCCCATTTTTTTGGGAACAGAAATGCTCTAAACGGTAGCTTGCCCAGACTGACTTTGTTCGCAAAATTGAATGTAGCGTCACAGGAAGTATGGCCAGGCCCAGGCTAGTGTGTCTTCTAACTCTAATTGGAGTGTTGGTAGAGTACTAGACTGGTAGGATTAAAGAATAAGTTAACATGCACTTGCAAATTTGTATTGGGAGACCGTCAGAATAAAGAGTTGGCAGATATTAATTAGACAGTCTACAAATACTCTAATTAGAGTTAGTTCACATTTAGGTACAGCGTAACCTATTGTCAGCAAAATACTCAAAGGGAACCTTCAACAGAAAGTGTTACAGAAAATAGCAATAAAAATTTAGTGCAAGAAATTGTAGAACATTATTATAAATACATTCATATATATGTAGGAGGTAATGAATGCTTATGAAGCACTGTATATAGTGTTGTTTTTAATGCACTTTTTTATGTATTACTAGAGTGCTAGAATGTTTAAGAAAGTTTAATTTCATCAATCAAATTGATTCAATTCAAATCAATGACAAATAGAAAGATAGATAGATTAATCTTCGGTGAAGGAAATGTCTTGCACTTTTTTCATTAGGAACATATTGGATGTTGAGAAGTGGCTGTTTTATAATGAAACCAGATGGCTGGAGGGAAGAAATTGAAAAGCAAGAAGGATTGGTCATTTCAGTGGTACAGAAGAGCAAGTTATTTAAACTTCTTTTTTTTTATTTCTTGAATAATGCAAATTGATGATACATACACAACCAGGTGCGAGTAATAAGAAATTAAATCAGGTCAATTTTAAGTTCACGTTGACTCTAAATGAATCCAATCAGATTGATTGGAAGCGTGACTGCATTCTCTGTGGTCTATATTCCATTATTAATAAACTCAAAGCACCCAGAATTACTGCAGTGGTACTTTTGGGACTCATAATCTCCAGTGGCGCAGACTGTAAAATTTTTAGGAACATTATGCTATAATATCGCTGAAGGTAGGAGTGCATTACCAGTAAACAGCTTGCGAAGCGTTAATGTCCTCGCATTAGAGAAAGCAAGAGCGTTTCTTTCGTCCCCAGGACATAGCTAAAAGTGACGCATGGTAGATGTTTAGAGAGTGGCCTGCCGTTCGTTATTTAATCTCTGGGAGGAATTGCGGATCAGTGTTTGATTAAGACAGTCGTTTACGAACAAACAGAGCTGACAGCACGATGAGCCCTTGACAAATTGGCTTTGGCGCTAAATTCATTTATCTTACGTAAAGAGAGACCCTATTTCTCGCAACTTGCATTGTGGGGCTTTCCATTAGGATATGAGTGGAAAGACGGGACAGGGAGTGATAGAGAGGTAGGAAAAAAAGATGCAGGTTATATTAGCATAAATCAGCCGGCCCATATGTGCTGCAAAGCAGCTGCTTTGAGTCGTATCCCATGATGCAACCCTATGCCCATGCACTTGTTGCAGAGGAAAAGGGACTAGCTTTGCCTTTTAATCCTGCGCTCTGCAAAATTAAATCTGCGGGCTAGAAATACGAGGACGGGGCCGCGATCATTTTCATTTACTATTTAATTGATCTTTTTTGCCGGTGGTGGTCTCTCTGGCTCACCCCTTTTTTCAGTCTGCGCGCATCAGTCTCAGATCTCCCTTTAACCTGGCAGAACTGGCCGACACCAAATTGAATCTGGCCGGGGAGGGCTTCTCATTTGAGGCTATCTTTAGAAAGAGGGCGTTAGGAGAGACTCCCGCTGGGCAGGAGAATGTGAGAGATAAACATCACGGACCTCGTGCTGGCACACACACACACGTGTGCACTAAAACATGCACACTTGAATTCACACGCACACACTCTCACGCATCCCAAATCCCCTGTCCTCCAGGCACCAGGAGTTCTACATCTTTAAAACAGTCAATTTTCTCCCAAAAGTGTGCCACCTGCTCTTGGCAGCTGAATGGCTGGCACAGGGGAGATAAGTGAGAGGCAGCACCTGAGGGATTTGGAAAATCTGCTGCAACTCATCAGATTTTCCTGCTTTGCACTTCTCAAAAAGTTCTGGTAATCACAGATTATAGTCTAGCCTTAAACGTGCGTCTATATGTGCGTGTGTAGGCGTTTATGTGTGTGTGGTGAGTCTTTGTGCACGATTACATGAGCACGTGTGTTTGAATTAACCTTTATCACACCCACGCTTGCTCAGGATCTCAAATTGTATATTAAATCGTGCCAAACAATAATACCAAGGCCCGTGCGCTTAGATCAGCTCAGCAGCGGTGCTGTAAGGAAGAGGTTTGTCACCAAGGCAACAACGTTAACATCCTTGTTACAGAGTTTTACTTGCATGAGCAGTTCGGTCCATTTCTCCAGGGGTACATCTGGATTAAATAAACTAGTTTTTTGTTATCAACCCCTCTGATTTTGTTGCATGCCATTCTGGAAATTACATGATTTTCAGAGGGGTGAGGAATATGGGAGGCACAATCTGTTGAGGTTCGTCTGGAACAAGCCAAATTGTCTATTGCCGCCCCTAGCAGAGTTAGACAAATGTCTTAAACACTGTTTAGACAATTTTTTGTAGATTGTACCACTTTATAAGGGTAGGGATGAAATGTGCACAACAATATATTAGCTGATGCCCCCAGGATCAGATGCTGGAGATGTCACTTGCACTTTAAGACCGGTACTTTTTTTTTTTTTTTTTTTGCATTTATTTATTTATTTATTTTGCTTTCTGTAATAACTCTTGCATTCTAGCTCTGTTGATGTATCTCACCTATATGGAGAAGCTTGTAAAGGTTTGATTCCTACTGTAAGCATTTGCTAAATGCACATATAAATATGGCTGACATAGCATGTTGAACTTGTGAATATTTTTGAATGCATAACTCACTACTACGAGTTCAAAATGATAAACAAATCCGTGGCAGCTTGGCAAACTTCAATGTTTTGCCATGAAACAGGAAGTTTTTATAATGTCCGATCTAACCCAAACTTTACATGTTTTATAAGACCACTGACCTACAGCACATGCTCATATTCAGTTATAGTCATAGCACCACCTGTTGACAACAGGAAGTGACATGTTTTACTTTGTATCAAACTACTTCTAGAGATTTAATGGCATCAACAGTTTATTTGGTCAGTCTGATCTAAAGGCCTTTGCGATAGTAAATTTGCGAAGATCTTGAGTTTTTGCTAAAGGGTGTGTCCGTGGCAATGTCACAAAGTACGAAGTCTCGCCATGGGAATAGAAGTTGTTGTATCTCAGCCATAAAATCTCCAATTTTCTCCAAACGTCATGTGTTTGATAAGGCTCCTGGCCTGAACACATCCGAAGGCCAATATTCCATTATAATTATAGGCTAGCGCCATCTACAGGCAACAGGAAACCGGCCCACCATGTTTAATCTGCAGCAAACTTCATAGGTTTCATAAAAGTACAAGTCTAAAGGCATCTACAATACATGCCAATGTTCATTTACAGACATAGCGCCACCAACTGGCTGCAGGAAGTTTGGCACATACAAATTATTTATATATTTAGCCTTTTTATATTTTCCTTTTTAAATCCATATTGCTTACAGTTCCGGGTGCAAGGGCCCTTTCATCACTGCTAGCAGCTTTAATTAATGTTTAATTTTATAGTAACCATTAATTTGTATTATTATATTTTGTAAAATTCTAGTTAGTATTTTTTCAAATAAAAAAACAACAACATAATTTTAACAATATTGTTTGTGTGTGTGTTTAATAGATATATTAAGGTTTAAATATATATTTCTATAAAACTGTCTCAGAGTATCCATTATTTTGCAAGCTACTTTATTTTACTTTGATTGACTTATTGATTGCCCAAGACTTTCTATTAATTAGTCTGCACAGGTGAATAACTAAAAATAATGTGCACTCAACAGCAAAAATTTGTGGTTTATGGTTATGATAACGAATTAAAATTATATGTCATGTTTGCGGTATTAAGCAGCATAAATTTTTTTGCACAGCTAGCTGGAACAGGATGACACTGATTTTAATTTGTTTTTTTTTTTTGTTTTTTTTATTATTTACTAATGTCCCCTATGTTAAAAAAATGTATTGACCTTGAAAACGTGGATACATGTCTGATGTCTTGTGTAAATCTATTTTAAAATGTGAAAAGCTATTAAAAAATGACTCACCTTTAGGATTACTAAATGCTGTTTCTTCTGTAATATATTGAATTAAAACAGTTTAGTGTGTTTACTTTTTAGATTCCCTGCAGCACTGCATTCTGTTTTGAGGCATAATTAGACCCCAATCCACAGTCAGCACAAGAAATTTCATAATCTCCCCAAACCTCTGCTTTTTGTCAATGCTATATTTCATTACATGCATCACTTCCCTTTAATTAAGCAAGATTATCTTCTCAAGGCAACACAAACAGTTTCAGCCATCAGGACCGTAGATATGCACGCAACCAAAGCCACACACACGTGTAAACAATCTCTCACATGCACAGTGAAATACTCACTGGTGTGAATGCATTCATAAATTGGGCATGGGTTGGAAAATAAAGATTCATTTTAATTCTAGTGTAATTATCAGTGGTATTTGCTAAAGCAAGCATCACTATTACTATTGCTCATACTTACTGTTAGTGATTCGAACAAATCCCTAACTTCAAGGATTATATTCAAGTGTATAACTCGTCCTGCACCGCTTGTGCTCCAGATACAAATGATACCTCAATTATGCGATTTGTTGAGGAGAGGTTTGCTGTTCTAAGCAACTTGGTGGACCATAAAATGGGTGGAAAAATCCCTTAGACTAATACTGAGGGAGAGACCCAAACCATATCTGATTAGAATTGAACAAAAAACCTAGGTCTGAGCTCTTTTGAATTGGGACTGCTATGCAATCGCAGAGCAACCGGGGTGTGCTGCAAAACAGGTTTATCTATTTTTTGCATTGACAGAATTATTTGTATCTGGGGTTGAAGGCAGTAAGGCTCCAAATCAAAAGTTTGTAAAAACTAAAAGAAAAGCCCATTTTTAGATTCAGCTCTTCTTCATTTCAAATGTAAATTATCCTTGTATAATTCCTTTTTTTATTACAACCACTATCTAAATTAAAAGCTAATGTATGTAGAATAAGAGGTTTCCGTTTTGATTCAGATTGTCTCTTTCTGATGGTTATATGTTTAGTGACTTAGGGTATAATTTTGTGTAAACAGTGCTTAATCTGTACATAGATTCATAGCATTCATATTCTGGCATCATCTGCTTTATTCCTGCTCTCGATTACTGAGATTACTTAATCTGATTTTGTAATATTACTGTTTTAAATTTATTACGGCACTTTAACGTTTTGGAGAGCTGTTTAATGTTTGAAATATTGCCGCGGGGGCTTAATATGGATTGCAATCTGCCAAAACTTGCATTTTGTTCACATACCTTTGTTTTGTTGTTTTGAGAGTTGATCTACAGTATATTAGGGGTGTCCCCGACTAAGGATTTTCACAGTCGAATCGGAATTTTCGAATCTGGCCAATAGTCGACTGATAGTCGAATCATATGTTTGGGGGCGGGGCAGAATGA
>JAUCMS010000105.1:1710413-1732070 GCA_032357445.1 Enteromius radiatus | reverse complement strand
TGACGTCAGCCAATCAGGTGACATTGTGTAAATACACCCCGATGTGGTAACACCCGTTACCTTTCTGCAGAGACCTACAGTATACTTGCTCTGCTCAACATTCAAATGCATGACTAGTGTTTGTTGTAACAGTTTTGCAGCAGCTTCAGAAACCCTCCACCTTCCCCAGCTCCACCAATATAGGTCTGATAAGAGGTGATTCATGTATGCTAAAGGGGGTTATGTCATGTGTGTGATATTTGCAGCAGCAGTGTTTCTTACATACTCAGCAGCACCATGTTGTGGGTGTATTGGCAGTAGCAAGTCTTGGTACTTGCTCTGCCGCAGGAACAGCAGATCTATTCCACCAAGCCCAAATTAACAATGTCATGTACATTAACGTCCCAAGTTTTCATGACAGAACTTTATTTCACGCAGTTGCACGTTTATAACTTTTAACTCGCAATTCTACGTTTATATCTTGCAAAACTAACTTTGAATTGTGAAATCTATATGCACAATTACAAGTTGATAAATTGAAATTGTGAGATACAGACTTTCAGTTGTGAGATAATGTATAAACTCATAATGCTGAGGAGAAAAGTCTGAATTGTTAACTCACAATTGCAAGAAAGTAAGTGGATATAAATGTGTATATAAAGTACTGCGGATAAAGGCTATTGTATGTCGAGTATTTAAAGAACAACAATTATATGAACTCGTAAGGTTCATGATATGTAGCTGTGAAAAAAATAAATAATTGTAATTGATCCACTTAAAAATCTTCTCATGACTTTAAATCAGTTTGCTGAATTTACAGAATTACTTCTTCAGTCCGAATCTACCTTCAAATCTGTTCCATGCTCCATCTTAACACAGCGGCATTGGTGTATGATAGCAGCAGGCCATTAAAGTGATGTGTACTGAATTTCATTAAGTTAAGTTCTCCATCAAGGGGCATATCCTTATGTGTAGCGCCCATCTGTCTGCAGGTCCAGACATGCTGAACGCTATACTTAAACCAGCCCACCTGAGAGCCCTGTTCACTGACTGAACCAATAACAGCACTTCAGTCCAGACGCGGCAATTAAAAGACAGATCCCAGAGTCCCGCCACGGTGAGATTAATGTAAGATTTCCAGAGCTAGAACACTGTCTGCGTAAAAAGGATATACATACAACCACTAAATGATTTGCCTTTCCACTGACTTTGTTTTAGATGAAGCTAATAAGTTCATGCTAAGGTAAGCAGTACTTTATTCAGTAGGTGAAAGGGTTGCAAGAACCTCTAACCTTAAAGGGATAGTTCACCCCAAAATGAAAACGGTCAAATGTCATTCTAAAACACATAAGTTTGATCTCCAAAACCAAAATAAGATACAGTATTTGAATGAGCTTCTGTTTCTCTATTGAAAGAACTTAAAATATCTAAAACAGCTATAAAGGCATCCAAATATCAGTCCATATGAAGAGATGCAATTGCGTTATATGATAAATCGATTTAATTTAGGCTTTTGTTTACATTGGATCAGTGATCGACAACCATGCATACTGTAGATATAGTAAACACAGATGATGTTTTCATTAAAAATATTCTAATTTGTGTTTGAAGATTAACCAAAGTGTTATGGGTTATGGAAACTGTTTCACTTTATAAAAAAAAAAAAAAAAAAAAAAGATTAAATATTGAGTGAGAGCTTAACTTTTATTATGTTGGTTTTTGGTGCCTTTTGTTTAGATTTTTTAGATTGTTTGATTATTTTTAATTATTATTTTTTTTTATGTTTTTTCTTTTATTCATTTCAAAATTATTTTATTCATTTCATCTTTATTTATATTTCGTTAAAAATAGTTCATAATTAGTACAAATAATTTATATGTTCATAATTTTTTTATTAAACTTTATTTTAAGTAATAAAGTTTGCTGATGCCCCTTGCTTAATAACATCTAACATGAATAAAACGTTATAACTTTTGGCACAATTTGAGGCACAGTTTGACCTGTATGCACCGCTTTACCATCTAACATATAAGAAAATTTACAGTATGAGTAACAGACATGTAGGTGATTTCTGACACAAGTTTTTAGACAGAAGCCTAAAATAATCAGGCAAATTAGTTATCAAAGATTTCTGATATCCAGCTGTCTCAGAAATGTGAAGGAGCATGTGACACTTCCAGCTGCGCTGTCGCTCTGCGGTTGGCCAAGAACTACACACCTCAAAACACTGGGCATTAATTAAGGCAGGAAGGAGGGATGGGAGATTGAATATTTTAATGGGACCCAGAGAGTGAACTGCTGAACTCATTATTCCCTTCCGAGTCATACAGGCTGTTCCCTGCATGCTCAGAAACACGTACAAAAGTACAGCAGGACCTGCATTTACAGGCTGATGGGAAAAAACACAGTTCTGCTGTACATTACAGACTGTGTACATGCAGCAGCGAAACAGTTAAACAGATAGCATTTTGCCGTCTTATTGATTCCTGCGTGTGCAACATTAGCATGTGCAAGTTATAATTGACTAACTCCAGCAGGAACTGTTAATTAACCTCTGCACAACATACTCTACCCTCATCTCCATCCACCCACTTGCCAAACACACCCACACCCCCAGCGTTGACGGATGACATCTGTGTCATGCACTGACTGCACCACCTCCAGCTTCCACGGCATATTTATGCTAAACAGATCTCCATCAGTAGTGATGCTGCCTACCTAATGAATGCTTTACCTTCTCAAATTCCTTCCTTCCATATTTTGTTCTCTTGTTTCCATAGCTACTCCTCAAGATCTTTCAGGAGAAGTGTCTTTTGAAAGACTGTCAGCGTTGAATGTGCAAGGAAAAGCATCGCTATGCTACATGGCAAGTAAGAGCTTTTTAGTGCGGTGGTCTTACTGTGCAGCGACCGGCCGCCTCAGCATGCTATAAGCAGTCACTGCCGGATCCTGAAACTTCAAGACGTCTCTATTTTGTGCTTTAAGGGGTTTGGGCCACAGACGAATTCATGTCAAATGTTTAGTCTTAGATATCTCTATAACTCATCCTTAACTATAGTGCTTTAGTGAAGATCTTATTCTACTACCACAGACTCCTCTTAAAGGAGAAGCGCATGCAAAAATGACAATTCTGTCATCATCCCACACTTCTGTTGTTCTATATCCTTCATATTTCTGAAGTACTCCTGTTAGGCTAGAAATCCTTGATTTTTTTAAAAAGGTTTTCATGATGTAATTTTACAACTATTTTATTATAGAGTAGAAATATTAGAAATATAATATGAAATTTCATGCATTAATTGCATTTTTTATTACCAAGACACTCTCAGCTTAAATACGATTGCTTAATTGGCAGATACATCTGAATCATATCTATAATAATAATTATTATTATTGTTAGTATGCTCAGTATTTTCAGTATTTTCAATATTTTTATCATTTCACATTATCAAAATTTTCAATGTTTTTAAAATATTTAGATAAAAAAAATAATAATATAGTAATCACAAGTACATTTTATCAAAAGATTTTGATAATTTTATCGATATCTCAACCTTTTGATATTTAGCATATATCGAAAAGTATGGTGCAAGAAGAAATCTATGCACAAAAAAAATATATATATATATACACACACACACACATTTGTACATTTCACAGTCCATTTATACCAAAGCATTTTGAGTGATGCAAACAAATACATTAAACTAGCACCATAATGAAATCGCTATAAAGTATTAAAACATCCCAAGTCTTTTAAAATTTAGAAGCACATGACAGGATGGATCGAGAAACTAGTCTAATTGCACTGCAAATAAAATGGCATAAAAAGTAAAAAAATGATATTGTGAACATGAATAATACCGTGCATTACTTCAGGGTTGTAAAGCAACAGGCCCAAAGAGTACGACTGAACAGACTTGATTGTGTCATAAGAATGCTCTTCGAGACAACTAATACATCATGTCATGTCCCTACATAATGTCTCCATTAAAATCTACCTAATTCAATCTCCAAGTCATAAGGAGATGTACTCATTTCTCTACATGTGGTCCTTTTAGGGACAGGCAATACGGCAAGAGCTCCAAATGAGATCCCCAGCCACACACTAGTTACCAATTGTACAAAACTGATTTCATTACTCCCTGAGTTGATTGCAGATAACCCTGTTAAGGATGATAACGGTGCCATGAAAATTCCATCATTGAAATAAAGCCGGAGTGAAAGAGAGAAGAAGACGGGGAAAAAAGGAAGGAAAAGAAATCAGTGACCAGAAGAAGTAAACAACCAAACACTTGAAGATTCAAAGACTCGCACTGATGTCACATGGACTGAGGTAATGCCTAAAGACACGGCAGAAAGAAAATTAAGCTAATATAAAGAGACAGACAGAAATACAAATGAAGTCGAACATGACTCACATGCTGTCACAACAAACATCCAGATAATGGGAGAGACAGAAAAATATAATAATGCACGGTCAAATATTATTACAGATGAAAGTCTGAGGGTTATTTTCCCTCCAGGATTTTATTGAAGTACGGTGACACATGCTGCTTGACTAATGCTTGGAAGTATTTAAAATGAATATGAAGCAAAATACAGATAAATGAACGGCAAATGTTCTTTATATCGCAGAAAGCTGGAATCGGCATTAAGTATACCTTTTTATCATTGAGACAGAAAAAGGCTTTTGATTTGTAAGCATAACACTAAGCATGCAGAGCCGTTGAGTTTCAACTGCACAGTAAATGAATTCAGTTCGAAGCAAACTTGACCACATAAGTCTAATTTCGAAAAGAAAAAGGGGGGAAAAAAGCACTCTCGTATCAAGCGGCAGCTTGTACAGAAAAAGCCAGAAGGCCATGGGAGACTGTCACAAATTGAAAGTGAAATCATACCGGGCTCAAATAAAAAATGTTCCGAGTTAATTGAATGTAGCAGCGGGTATCAATACTTTCACAGATTACTAATGAAGTCTTACAGGAAAACTAGGGGGCAAGACGGAGTGAGTGAGGAGTGGTGACTGATTATATCTCCACATCCATACGCTCGTTTCTTATTCTTTTTCTTGTCTCTGAAACACATGGCCTCCATGTATCTTTAAGTATTATAACTGCATCACAGACAAAAGACAAGGACAAGCTCTCTGTGTGTGTGTGTGTGTGTGTGTGTGTGTTTCAGTCTTCTATTGTTAAACATCTTTATGAAACACATTTAGAAAGAAATCCACTGCAGTGCATGCTCTTTGAGATCTTTTGCTGGCGTTTTAGGTTTGACTGAAACAAATCAAATCACACTCTGCTTAAATGTGATGTCTTTGATCTTTTATTGTGAGACTAAAGTCTTCAGAACTGTTGCTCTCTCTTTACAATTTTTATTCTGTTTGGGACATCATGTTTGAAATCTGATATAAAAAGAAATCAATTCATATTGCACTTGGACTCATTAATTTTAAGAAACTGATTTATGCGTAATAAGTCACAGCTGATCATGCACAATTGTAGTGTTTTTGATTTTGATTCTGTAGATCACCATATGTGAGATTGGGGAATGGAAAGAGAAATCTTTTGTGTAAACGTCTTTGGACATTTAATGAATAGGTTGGTGCTCCACAGACGTGGGTTGTTGATGCTCTTTTGGTTCGCTCCCATATTAGCTTCCACTCCTGGTTCACATGCTTGAGGATGTTGTTGCCCCGGGAGACACTCAAAGGTACACATAGGGCTTGCCCTCAAACCGAGATGGTAACTGGCAAGCAGTATGTTCAGCATCTTGAAGAACAGTTGCAGAAAAGTGCTTTGTGGATCTTTTAAAAATGTATTTATTTCCAAATGTTTTATCATAATCTGGCCTGTAATAAAAATCATCTCTCAAATGCCACAAGGATGTAAAAGTTCATATACTGTTAAATGAAGTGTGCAGGCTTTACAAATGCATCAAAGGCACTCTTCTGAATCATACAATAATAGATCTGGCAAGCTACAGCTGTATAAAACGGTGAACAAATTATGGCTCTCCCACTGTTTTGGCAACATTTTGCTACACAATTTTTGCCCCAGATTTGTTGGCTTTGTGTTGGTAACAACCCCAGATAGTTAGTGTAAACATTTAACGTTAATATCTCAGAACAGTTTTATTGCACATTGTTTCTAAGTGAACTGTAATCTACCCAAACAATGGAAATAAATTAATTAATTAAAGTTAATTGTGGAGAAATGTAGCATTACATCATTTGTTCACCAATGGAAGTGAATGGGTTCCGTCAGAAAAAGAGTCCAAACATCACAGTAATCCACACCACTGTTGTCCAGCAGTTAACATTTTATTAGTTAACAATCCATCATCCATTAAGATGTTTGCAACCTCAAACCGCTGCTTAAAGCTAAAAAATACAAGCTGTCTATCCATAAAATGCTCTCTTCAGTGAAAAAGTTTCCTCACCTGAATCAGGAGGGAAATATGCGCAGATCGAGCAATCTTTACAAACAAAAACAGACCAAAACAGTTCCAAACAAATTGCTGGGTTTTAATGCAATTGCATGAAAGTGTGTTTAAAAAGTACACCAAATAAAAGGAAAACTTGTGATACTGATATGAAAAAGTACCGGGCTGCAGAGGACAACAGGATAGACTTTTTTAACTGGAGGAAGCCAGTAATGGGTCATATTTTGGCAAGAATCAACAATTTAAAGTGAAAAAATCTTAACAGTGGATGTGATTGTTAAAAAACAAAAACATTCAGCTTTCACCTTTACAAGATGTTAATTAATGGACTGGAATTATGTGGATTATTGTGATATTTGCTGTTTGGAAGTGATGCAATACTTATCTTCAATTTCACACCCATCTTCATCTCGGATAAACTGAGGGTAAGGAAATTATCAGCACATTTACATTTTGGTGCGAACTGTTCCTTTAAGAAAAATACAAACCTGGAATATGATTATGATTACGAATATGAGTCTGTTTCTTTGAAGTCCACTAAACACACTGTATATAAGATGTTTTTTTGTTTTGTTTTGTTTTTTCCTATGTTTAGAGTGAGTAAAAGATAAAAGAATATAAAATGTCTAGGTTTAACATTTGCAGTTTTAAAAACAATAGTCTTGGCACATGTTTAGCCCCATGTCTTAAGCTTCAGTGTTAAGTCTTTAGCGCTATGAAACACCGATAAGCAATAAAACTCTCCTGCGGCAGTGCATGCTCACATTTATCCCTGAAATGAAGCAAAATCAGGGTTTGAAACTAGCTCACTTAGTACACAGTCTACTAAATGTGTCATCTCCTGCCCGGATACTAACATCAGATAATTACAGCATGTACAATATTGTACTGACAATAAAGCGCAGAAAAATGACACGAAAGCCACTTAATTGCGAAGCCACAAACAGACATCGCCACCGCTGCCTCTTCGGCTCTCATCTGCATATTCTAATCTCTGGGTATTTTCATTCAAGTACGCTGCCACCTTATTGGCACCTAATGTGTTTTTAACACACAAAGTAATGATGCCGCCTGCTCTGCAATCTGTTTCCACGAGTGACTGGCCAAGACACAGTATCTGTAAGCGCCTGTTCTTGTCCCTGCGCTGTTTAATGGAGACAGATGCATTTTTATTGCAGCTTTTGCAGCTTTGCTTTCCTGGGACACGTCAGCTGGGCTGAGCAAAAGGGAAGGGGGAAAAAAAAAAGAAAGAAAGAAAAAAGATGATTCTCTCCTTGAAGCGAGGAGGAGGAAAGGGGGAATTTGCTAATTGGATTATGTCCTCCCTGACTCAGTGTAGTAAATAATAATCTGCTGTCTGGTACAAACCAATGCCCTTGAGCTGCATAAACACACACAGCCTCAAATGAGTGGAAAAACGAATTACTGTTTAGTGTTTGTGATACAGTGTGACCAGAGATGAGCCAACGTGCGTGATCTGCGCACACACACACACGCGTGCGTTGTAAGACACAAAGGACTGTGTTTTTTTATAACACTCTCTTCAATATTTCCTCAAAGAATGGTGCATTTATTGCAGTCTTTTGTAATACTGTAATAATGCTCACAATCAGCTATTTTTCAGCAGATTTTGATGATTCACACTCGACTTTAACATTTTCAGAGGAAATAGTAATGCTACTAGGTGGTTACCAGACTTTTGCTTATATTCGCTAAGGTGTTCAGAACCCTACAGATCACTATTGCAGCGCAATGAATTGCAATCAAGTCAAAATCTCATTATGGCTTAGTGTGATTATCAAATTTCAAAGGCTGTGCTTTAAGTAAATATACATAGGCTACTGTGTGATTCAATAAAGCACCACAGTTTGTTTGTTTACACATGAGCAACGTTGCTTTGCAGAGTGCGCTCTTGGAGGGTTGCCATGTTCACTTATTAAAAGCAGTACTCTTAACATCTTTGGGTTTGGTGTTTAAAGCAATCCAGTTTATGGAGTTGGCAAATGTAGGTTGGAGTATGTTGATATGTGTCTTATAACACATTTGAATTCAAGTTTATAATGAGTTTGTTCTTATTTGCTTTTTTTATAGCGAGATCTGGCAACAATAATGTAATGCACCGCACATACAAAAGAGAGACCAAACTCTGATATGCATTTAAATTGGATTTATTTTTTTTCATTTTATTATTTGGCAGGCATAAATCGAAAGTGAAGCCTGTTAGGAAACTAATAGCACACCTTATTTTCAAAAGCTGCATGATTTGAGGAATCACATGCTAACAGTGAGGAATGAATTACAAGCTCATTTTTAATATTTATGTATTTAAACAAGCCCTTAACTATGAGTATGAACAAGCACTGCTAATTATCCATTCAAATTCCTCATAATAACCTTTTACATTGTAACCTCTCTAATGGACAAAGTGCATTTTCAGTGAGGCAAATAGCCTGATGATGCTCCACATAACATCCCATAATACCATGGCTTATTTCCAATAAACTCAGTTACCTTTTCACGCACTTACCAAGAACCAGTGATCCCTGAATATTTCAAGTCAGGCGTATTGTGCCGTGATTAATTGCTGTGGGTATTAAAACATAATATCAACTTTAAAACACCATGTCCTCTGAGAGAAGGTCACTTAGGCTTTTTTCCCCTCACAAAGTAAGTTCAGAAACGGCAAGAGAGTAATTTGGCACTATCACTGATGTCTCTGTCAGACTCTCTCCATTTAGCCATGATAATATGACTCGTAAAGATTTCCAAAGCAAAGTATCAACCTTTACTGATCCTACAATCTGAGTGCCCAGTGTGTTTGACACACTCCAGAACAAGAAAAAGTCACTAATTAATGTTCACGTTCAAAACTTAGATTTTGATTTGATGCAGCCTGTGGTTTAGTAAATAATTACTGAGAATGCCATTTGGATCCCTTCAAGCTTGTTTTGCCAAAGTCTAATTAAGCTTTAACACTGTGTCCTAATGATGCAACACGTTTCTGGTGTGTCTGTTCACGCTAAATGTGCAACTTCTCTGCGCTGTGACACTATCACAGCCAATCAGGAGGTTATTAATGTTCCCAATATGTGTTCATTTAGACCAATGACATTTAAAGGGATACTCCACCCAAAAAATGAAAGCTTTGTCATTAATCACTTACCCCCATGACAGTCACAAGAGTCACGGTTTTCATCCAAAATGTCTTGTATTTTGTTTTGAGAACAAACAAAGCTTTTACAGGTTTGGAATGACATGAGAATAAGTAATTACTCATTTATTTTATTTTTTTTTATTTTAGAGTAGATTATCCCTTTAAGTGTAGGCAGCATGGAAATGTTAAGTGTTATTTGCATATGCTGTTTACCTGTAACAAAGTAGTCAGAGACGTTATTCACAAACCTGGTCAGAAAGAGCCTGTGAGGACAACGCGTTCACCATCAAGGAGCATGACGTGAGGAGAGCATTCAGGGGAGTGAACATCAGGAAGGCAGCAAGACCAGAGGCATCACAAGTTGGGTTCTGAAGGCCTGCGCTGACCAGCTAGCACCGAGATCTTCAACCTCTCCCTGGAACAGTCCACCTCATGTTTTAAGCAGTCCACCATTGTTCCTGTTCCCAAAAAAACCCAGCCCACCTGCCTCAACGACAACCGCCCTGTAGCTCTGACATCAGTGGTGATGAAGTGCTTTCAGAGACTGGTCAGAGACTTCATCATTGCATCACTACCGGACACACTGGATCCAATACGTGTGTGCATACAGACATAACCGCTCCACAAGGACACCATCTCACACCTCCTCTACACCACAACAAGCCACATGGACTGCAGAAAAGGGAATTACGTAAAAATGCTATTTGTGTACTACAGTTCAGCGTTCAACACGATGGTTCCCTCCATACTCACCTCTAAAATTGGAGGTCCTTGGTCTCAGCACACACCTGTGCCGATAGATCTCCAACTTCCTGAAGGACAGACCGCAAGCCGTAAGGATAGGTAAACACACCTCGTCCTCCATCACCCTCAGTACTGGAGCTCTGTGTGGCCACTTCCAACTCCGCCACCATCGTTAAGTTTGCTGATGACACTGTTGTGTTAGGTCTGATCTCAGACCACAATGAGACGGCCTACATACGGGAGATTAAGAACCTGGAGAGTTGGTGCCAGGTGAACAGTCTCCACCTGAACATCAGCAAAACTAAGGAGTTGATAGTGGACTTTAGTATGAAGCAGTAGCGGACATACCAGCCGACCACAATCAGCTGGACCCTAGTGGAGAGAGTGGACAGCTTTCGCTACCTGGGTGTTCACATCACACAGGACCTGACTTGGTCCTGCCATACCAACACCCTGGTAAAGAAGGCCCAACAGTGTCTGCACCATCTGAGACCCTTAAGAGACTTTAGACTTCCCTCTCAGGTGCTTAAGATTTTTTGTACACCAGCACCATCGAGAGTGTCCTGACGGGCAGCATCACTTCCTGGTTCGGGAACTGCACCATGCAGGACAGACAAGCCCTCCAGAGAGTGGTATGTTCAGCAGAACACTGAGCTCCCTGACCTGCAGGACATCTACAGCAAGCGGTGCCTGACCAGGGCAAGGAAGATAGTGTAGGACCTCAGCCATCCAAACAATGGACTCTTTCTCTGGTGCGTTCAGGGAGGTGCTTCCGCTCCATGAAGGTGAACACATAGAGAAAGAGGAGGAGCTTCTTCCCGCAGGCCATTCGGAGTCTAAACCACTCTACACTCTCTACACTCTAATCCACTCAAATTCAGACCACCCCACACTTTCACTCCGCACAATTCTGACTTTCAATTTGCACTACTTGTCATTCGCAGTTGGAGAAGGCTACGTGGGGATAAATGAGTGGAATTTATATACCTGTTTTCTTCATTTGTCTTCTGTATGCCTCTTTACTCACTTATTCACTTTACTACACTACACAGCACACAGACACTTTGCACTGACATACACTTTCACTTATATACTTATATAATCATATTCTATTTTTTATTCTATTTTTTTATATTTATTTACTGTACTTATTTTTCTATTTCTATTTTGTTGTTTATTTAAGGTTTTTCTTAACGTTTTGTTTTCCTTAATGTGTCAATTTGTTGAGCAGTCGTGCAATACATTTCACTTCATGTCGTACTGTGTATTTATTGAATTTGAAATACAGACAGGGTCCAAAGTAACAAGGAACAAGGGAACACAGAAACAATGGGGAACACACACTTCAAAATAAGAGTCCACAAACAAAGACAGGGGAACACAGGACATTACCATTCACACAAGTCTGCAAGAATCATTTGACATTGAAGATTGGAGTAATTATTTTGACAATTCTGCTACACATCGCGGGAATAAATTATATATTGAAATATAGTTAAATAGAAAAGTTATTTTAAATTGTTAAAATATTTCAAAATATTGCTATTTTAATCATACCAACTGATTAAATAAATGCAACCTTGTTGAGCATAAGAGACTTCTTTCAAATGTGTACAAATCTTGCTGAATCTAATTAATCTAAATTATATATATATATATATATATATATATATACATATCAATTAAAAATTTACATCGTAACCACTCGAAAATGCATTTTCATTTACAGATTCTAAAGTAGGTTTGAAAGAAAGCTGTTTTTCAACATTCTTCATGTCCTTGCTGAATAAAAGTATTTATTTCTCATTGAAAGCGAATACATTTTCTTACGTTTAGCCTGTGAAAGCAGTATTAATGTATTATGAAATAACATGACTTATATACTTTTGCATAATTTAACATAAACCCAGTTTAATATATTAACACTAATGCATTTATTAAACTTATTGTAAAGCATTACCAGTTTTACATAAAATATCGATATAAATATTCATACTATTCAATAAAGAGACAATAAATATTTATGACACTCTATGGCTGTGCTTAGGATACATGTCAACCTGCAGGGAAATTACTTCATTTTTCTTTCACTTAAAATCAGCAGTTAAAAATAACTGGAAAGACATGACTTGGAGGAGTGAAGTTAGTTCTAGGATCAGGTCTAGTATCATTTGTTTGCAGATACTATGACATTCAAACATTTTAAATGTGGGTTATGTGTCTGGATACTTTTAGGGACCACTGTATATCAAAGTTCAGCTTGACACATGACCATGCCACAATACCACAGTTTTATTTTCCTAAGTTTAGTGCAAACTCCAGTCCACTCTCCTTCAGAGGATAGAGGTATCTGAGCTCGGCCGCTGCATGCACAAAGTATTCACCCCATTTGCAGCTAAACCAGGATGCGGTCTTATATAAATCCTGCTCTAGGGCTCCAGGGTGGGGGGGGAGTACATATTTGTCTACAAGATGAGGCGCAGCTCCATGTCACGACCTTCCCCCGGTATCAACAAGCCATAAATATTTACAGGAATGTCCTCTCCAAGGTAGTTTGTAGACATCGCAAAGGTCACCGCAACTGGCAGTCAACATCCATTTATGCATTTTTACATAAGAGCCGAATATAACATGCAGTCAGTTTAACCTCTGAAGATGTTCTCGTTCATTTTCACATGAAAAAACCTTCGCTCCACTTTGCTTGAACCCCAGCGTGCCGCCGAGTCCATATAAGAGGGAACAACGGATGCTGGAGGGAGGGGCTCGTGTCTGTCTGAGAAAACAGAGCAAAGCGGGAAACCGCCAAAGTGCTTCTTCACATGAAAGAACAAATATTACAAACTCCAGGAGTCCAAACAGCAGCCGTCAGAGCCAATGAGCGTTAATCAGTATTGAACCTAAAAACGTTGCCGCTGTGCTCGAGAAAATTTCTCCAACGACGTGTGCTTGTAGAGGGATGCTCGCCTCGTGGCCCGAACCAACACTTCTTCATTTCCATCCGTCTGAAATGAGGCTGCAATTTATTTCCCAATCGAGAAAAGAACAGCCTTCCGGGAAAAAAACACATGTATACACACACGATGAAAAATAAAATAAAACAGTAGGCCGAGAACTTCTCTCTCAAAATGATTTATGGAACAGCATTTGCCTATATTTCTTTGCAGATAATAAGAAAATACAGCAATAAATCTGAAAATGTCAGGTAATTTTGTTATCACCTTGTCAGAAATCCGAATACATTATCTTTTGAAAAGAGAGAGGCGATAGAGGGGGGAATATCGCCAGGGTCGGAGGTTAACGGAAAAAGAGGATGCAGCAGTGGGGCGCAATCAAGATCGCAATTACCCTTTCGCAGCTGAACACGGGTGATAATCACTTTGAAATATGCAATTCTCTATTTGCGTTTTGTTTGGGCTCATTTCATTCAACACATTTAATCTCCCAGCAAATAGTGGCGAAATCGTTTTTTTTTCTTTCTTCTTCTTCTTCTTTCTGCATTTTCCTCGCATGTGTGCTTGAGCAGGAACATTGTGACAAAACAGCCTGGACCACACATGGAAAACACGACTTCATTTCCTCCATTCCTTGCTGAGTTTTTTGTTTTTCATGGTGAAAGTTCAGAATGACCCTTGAAAGGTCAAGCTTTTGAATACAGCTTAAATTCTCAGAGATGTGATGATTGGATGGCTTTGTTCCTATCTATTGTTGCCAGATTCAAAGGCAGCTTTACACATTGCACAGGTTCTGTGAAGAAATATATTTAAGAAGGCTGATGAAGCAAAGAAATTTTTACACTTAATTTTTTTTTTTTTTTTTTCACACAAAAAATATGGTATAAACATACCTTGGTGCATTTTTTTATCAAGAGACATAATACATATACCACTAAAGAAATTAACACCAGAAGCAGTAAAACTCTGACATCTTGTATTCATTTTCACACAGATTTAGAGTTTAGATTAATAAAGCTTAATTTTATGCACAATTATTTGAAGAATATCAGGTTTTGACTTACAAACAACATTAATATGCTGAGAAATTTGAAAACTGATGCTTTTGAAACAGTTGATGCAGTATAACTATGGTTCAACAAAACTGTGTAAAAGTACTTTTAAATGACACAGTTGCATCAACAAATAGGATTTTATATCAGTTTTGCATTTGTTCACACTATCAGGTAGGCTTAGGTTTGCATTTTATTCTGAACCGTCGTAATATGGAACTGAAGAAACGTAATAAAAACACAGTAATACTTACCTATATGATTGTAATAAAACTGTGTGGGGGTTCACGTAATGTTTTAGCACTACTCAGTGGACAATTATCTTTTAAACTGTGGCGAAATGTTAAGTAAGGTACATAAAAATGATGTTGCACAAATAGTGCACTGAGGTACACATTTTTATGAGACCTGGTTGACTTTTGAATCGTTTTTGCTTGTTAGAGCATCACAATATTATATTAGCCAATGTCAAACTCTGTATCTGCAGTACAGTATGTAGAGCACTCCAGATTGATCAGTTATGAGTTTAGATGCTTCCTTGGAAGCTCACTAGAGTTTGATACAGAGTGTGCTGGGACGGGACACACAGGCAGAACAAGGGAGAATTACTTCAGAAGTCACAGCTGTTGAGGAGAACATCACACTCCTAACACTGATAAATGAGCAGGTTTTTACACACCCGTCCTCCGTCCTCACCACAAAGGTCATCTCTCTTTTTCTGAAATGCACCAACTTGCAGCCTCACTTTCATTCATTCTGAAATGTATATGCCAAGACATTGGTGTCTGGCTGAGGCGGAGAGTTTTCTCCAGGTTTTCTAGAGCTCTTGGGTTCCCATCGGATGCTATCAGACGTCTCGTGCGGAGGCCTGCAGCTCATTTGTCACTATCGCTTTGCGTCTCTCTCTCAGAGGGAGGTGTCTGTTTGAAGAATGTGCTGCGGTCATGATGGCCAAATTTGCATGATGAACTTGAAATTTATTTGCTTATTAACCTCCCACGTTCCACATGAAGTGTCTGAAAGGGCCGTCAAATCAATCAGCCTCAAGCCAAGATATGTCAACTCAGTGTCTTTTTATTTTTCAGACATTTTTGAACCCTGAATCTACACTGGCCCATCGCTGTAAATGTCACACATGCGTATAATAATTGACTAGAGTGTTATGTAATTCAGTTATACATGAACATTCTGTTTTGCCTTGATAAGCATAAGACACTTTTAAAAATGGTACATTAACACATATGTCACAATGTGGATGCGGGAAAGCACGAGCAGAGATTCAATTTCTTGAATAAACTTCGTCTTTTAATCCAAACGGGCCAAGGTGGAGCGGATATTGCCGGCGACCGACACAAATATGGGGATCCGACAGAGGACTGAGGTGGAGCTGGAGGGAGGGAGGAGCTTGACAGAGCCAGAGGGACGAGGCGTAGCCGGAGGAGTGTATTCCTGAGGCGGCGGATGATCGAAGACAGACCAAGTTGTAGCCGGTGGGACGATAGAGCCTGACGGAGCTGTTAGACTGACGGGCCACAGTGGAGAGGAGGGAGCTAGGGATCATGGTGGAGCCGGCAGGTCGGAGGGTTGAGGCGGAGTCGTGGCTGGAGATGGAGCTGAGGGTTCCTCCAGCCATGACACCGATGGAGACTGGCAGACCCATGGCAAGACCAGCATGCAGATGGTTGGCTGAGGGTGAGCAATGGGGCTGGCAGATGACATCAGTGGTGTGGGCACAAATGGGTGGGAGGGCAGCTTTTTGAGTTTCGTGCGAGGCAAAGGGTACCTGCGAGGTGCAGGTACTGGAGGGTACGGGAATCTGAGTCTCCCAGTCCATCCGATCCACCTCCAATTGCCCCAGATCTACCAGCTCACCCTTATCCATGCTGCAGTGGGCGGAGCTCCTCTTCACGCTCTCGCTGTCCTTGGCTTCCTCCACCGCGGTGTGCTCACTTTCCGGCTCTCGCACCGGATCTGACTTGAGAGGCTCGGGCACCGAGGCGAACCTCAGCTCTGTCGCTCCAATATGTGATGGCTCATCGGTCGCGTCATGCTCCATTTCTCCATCAGTGGTGGGGTCTGGATCCGGAGTTGCACTGACAAGATAGTCAACGGGACTGGTGGTGAATGGTGATCCGTTTCAGGATGTCCATGAGGAAAAATTTAAAAGAAAAACTGACAAAAAGATGGAAACAAAAGGGCCAGGGAAAAACACGCTGCTCACATATACTTTTATAGTGTGGTTATTCTGTCACGATGTGGGTGTGGGAAAGCACGAGCAGAGATTCGATTTCATGAACAAACAGTCTTTTAGTTCAAACAGACAGGTAGGGTAATCCACACATAAAACAACATCAATAACCGGACACTGAGACAAAACTGAACAGAACTTAAATAGGGAAGACAATGAGACAAACGAGTAAGGCACACCTGAACACAATTGACAATTAACAGAAACTAGGTCAGTCGTAGCACATGGGCAAAGCCGTCCGGGGCATTACAACATACATATTACTATCCAGAGTAATTTTATATCTCTTTTTATTTGTCCACAATTGTCTCGTTTGTTTCTATGTTTATTAATCAGAATTAATTACAAAGCAGATGCTTTAAAAGAGCAGCTATCAAGCAATAGATTTTTTCTTTGTGTTCTAGACATTTTTGGAACAGCTGTATTGCATCAAACTGTTCCCAACATAATGTATAACCATTTCAATCTTTAAAAAACAGCTTGCCCTGGAGGAATGAGGTACATACTGTACGCTGAAATCCAGAAGTGACAATGAAATAAAAGCAGAATAAGGTTTGAGATAATGGTGCTACTTGTGCCGCGGGGTCGGTTTCTGTGTAAAGTGTTCTACATGACAGCTAGTAATTATGACAGCGATTAACGTTTCATTCAGAAATCTGGTGAGAAGCTAGCATGTCATTTGGATGGAAAATTCCAGACAAGCACGTCAAACTTTTTAATTAAAGTTTTCACTTACAGGGCCGTTTTTTGGCTGCCTCACTGGCCAAATTTTACCAAAATTATTCATTGTGGAAGAAAGAAACATGTAATAATTTTCTTTGATCCTCAGTATTAACCAAGTCCTTTTTTCCTACAAATATTCTCAAATAATTGGCGTAAGTGAGGGAGCTGGATCTATGTCTTCCATTAGGCCCTGCATTATGGGCTGTCATGGGTGTTTGTCATTCGCGATTCCTGTCAGCTGAGCGAATAGCGCAAAATGCGCGGTCGTCAATTAATGAAAATTAATGAAGTGTTAAACGAATACGGCTGTCAGACTGGAATTGTCAGATACCTCCATCCCCGAAAGCTCAATCTCAAGGATATGTCAGATGTGGGGAAAGGTGCTCACATTTGGCACTGTGTTATTATGTCTGAATATATTAATCAACAATAGAGACTTAGTGTTACATATCTATAGCTCATTTCTGACGTTCAATCCCGACCCTGACGCAGGTTTGCGATGTGAAGCAATGTTATCTCTTTCTCTGAGGGGGTTCCTCTGCTGTTTTTCTCCCCTTAACATCTTGTTATCTGGATTGGGTGAAATGATTCAGGCTGAACTCGGTTGAAAGATTAATTGGATACTGGGAAAAGTTCACATGCCTACGGGGAATGTGTTTCACGTCTATCAATAATTTAAATGCCTATATTTGTGGAATTCCCTTTGATGGAACCAATCAATAGACACAACCAAGAGGATCTGTTATACTTGGAAAGAACTAACCGTTAGCATTACTATTCATCTCAATGGCATTTACTTAGCAGCAGCGTATATGCGATCTGCATTTTTATTTCATTTGAATTAATTATGCAAGTGCATCTAAACATTCTTAAATCACAATACATTTACTTGAAAAGCAAAACAGAATAGTCACTTCTGGCCAAAACGTGGGTCCATGATCCATAATAATGCTTCCTCTGGTGAAAAAAAGATAATCCCCTGTTGTCCTCTTATATTAAAATCCAACAAAATACCGACTGTTCTGATTTGTAACCAGTGGTCTGTGCATATTTCTCTCATGATTCAGACCAGGTGACTATTATTGACTGGAGAAAGCAATCTTATGGATAGAGGACATAGTATTTTAAAAACATCTTAATGATAGATTTGTTGCAGCTCACAAGACATTAACTGATGGACTGGAGTGGTGTGGATTATTTACTGTGTATTATTGTGATGTTTTTATCAGTTGTTTGGACTCTGACGGCACCCATTCACTGGAGAGGATCCGTTGGTGAACAAGTGATGCAATGCAAATTTCTTTAAATATGTTCTGATCAACAAACTCATCTACATCTCGGATGGTGTGAGGGTGAATATATATTTGGCAAATATTCAAATTATGAGGTTATAAAAGTCATGTTTTCTGAACAAGAGTATCAAAATGTAATAAATAAATAATAAAAATCTGTCAATAAATTTTGACAAATAACATTATTTTCCCAATGAATTAATTTGTTCTGAACCCATTGGTATGTGTTTTTTCTTTTTCTTTATTTTGGTACATTTAGGTATCAAAATTGCTTGATTTTGACTGCCATCTGCTGATTGTGGTTTAGTAAAAAAAGAATTGCTTTTGAAACCAATGAACATGTATGGATCAAAATTGCTTGAGTTTGATAACTTCTGTATCTTGATTTAACAATGTTTAGATACTTATTCTGGAAAACAGAGTAAATAAAATAGTCTTTTTGTAAGCAGTAATCAGAAGACACCGTTTTTGAATGGTCGCCATCAACAGCTTGCCCGAGCCAAACCCATGACCCCTTGCTCAACAACAACAACTCTCAAATAACACAAAAAAAGATAAAAGCAAAAAACAAGTGAGAAATCACTTGTTTATCAGCAAGCCGCGCTACACTCAGGAATTCTCTTTCAAAACTCTTTTGTGTTTTTGAGATGAAGAAAATAAACCAAAATTATTTCTTTTGTATGTGAAAACATCCCTCCTTTTTCAGGATGTCTCTATTGATCATAATCCCAAAAATTCTCTTTTAAAGCAACAAATGGACACACTTTCATGTTTTAACTATTAGCACCCTGGCTTTAGAGAGTTAACAAACAAGTCACTATTCAATTCTGAAGTGCTTCTAGCATACCTTTTTCTCAAAAACCCAGATATTCTTTAGATTTTTATAGGGTTTTATGAAAGCATGCCACATGCATCTCCGTCATCCTTTTCGATGTACTGTAAAGGCAGTGACTCAATGTCAGAAGGCGTGCAAAAAGAAAACCGTGTGTCTTATTGAAGGTGGAGAGTGTGACTGCAAGAAGGTGTTGGCCGTTGGCGTTCTCCTCGCCACATGTTTGGCTGTGTGGAGATGATGGGAGAGAAGCTGAGGTGGATTTGTTGATGTAATCCCCATATTAGTGCCACTTCATTTGAGCCCTGTGCACTAAGCCCTGGTAGTAGTTACATTTAATGAATCTCTAGTGTCCCACCTCCCTAAGCAAACAGAAAGGAGGAAAGAGAGACAGACAGGGAGTGGGAAAGAGCTTTTGTGTGTTTGTGTGTCAGTGTTAGACTGCCATCTGCTGATTGGGGTTTAGTAAAAAAAAAAATTGCTTTTGAAACCAATGAACATGTATGAATCCCATCCATAAGATAATCAGAACATTTATTAAATCTCTGTGAAATCCCTTTTAGTTTGTCTTGTATGTCAAACAGATCTAAATGAGCATGTGGATAAGTTTTATGGGAAAAACTAGAAACAAAAAACTAAAAACTAGTTCAGTTAAATGAACAAAAATTATTAATCCTGTTCGTACATGTTTTGTTACTGTGTTTAATATTGCAAAATTCATATAATATTTATACCATTTATATCTTAAATCAAACAGCAGTTTTGAGTTGTTGTATTGTCAGAAATCAGAGGAACCCGAGAAAATGCAGTAACAGTTTTTTTGTGTAAAGATTGCCATTATTTCAGCTAACATGTATTTCATTTTAAGTAACAAAATGTGTGCAAATATATATATATATATATATATATGCATATTAGATTTTGATATAGTGCTTAAAATTGCTACAGAAATTCAATGAGAGCAAAAATATATCCATGTACGTTCTGTCACATGCCATCCCATCTTCAGCCCAGCTGGATGCTGTTTGATCATTTATAAAGCGGAGGTAGAGACTCATTTTAGCATGTAAAGTGGTTTTGGAAAAAGCAATTGTGATATTAATTTAATATCGCTTCACCCTGGATAGTATCACCACAGTAGACCGATCTGAGGTAAGGTAAAAGAAATACAGAGAAAGAGATATGAGGGCCATATAAAGGAGCTAACGTGTTTTTAAATGAAAAGTGGAAAAATATTCTCAGATTGCACTGAATGTGACATTGACAAGCAACTACAGGTTCATTTCCATGCAAACCCTCAAAAACAGTGTGACGCTTACACTTAAAAAAAAGATATAAAAACTGTACTAATATGCACTATTTAGATACTAATACGTATCTTTAACAGTACTAAACTGCATCATTTATGGGTAAATAAGGTGCCATCCAAGTGACAGCTTTTGTACCTTTTTTTCTGAGTGTAAGAAAGGTGAAATTGTTTAACAATAACCTAATCAATCAAGTGATTTTCTCTGCTAAGGTTTGTCTCTTAAAAAGATGGTTTTTCACGCAAAATCCATTTCGATTCTGTGCACTTTATGTAGTCTTTGTGTGTAAGTGCACACATCTGCTCCTGTGACAGCAGCAAGGTCACGCAGAGATAATTGAGACCTAACGGCCTCTTATTCACAGATGCCCTATTACACATCGCCATGGTAATACTGGAGCAGGAGATCAGGGAAAGAAAGAAACGCATACTTCCATTATTTTGATGCGATGTGAAGAAACTCCACAAACCAGTTTAACGCAAATGCAGCGTGCTCAACCTGAATACAATAAAATAAAGTATACATTTTCACACTATTACATGAAGAATATCATGTTATGACTTCAAAACAATATTAATATGCTGGGAGATTTGAAAACATGCTTTTGAATGTTAGCATCACACATATCCAGCTTCATATCTATGTGTTTTCATAGATTATAGGTTTGTTCGGTATAGTACAGAGATGTACTTGAGAGACGAGGAGTCCCATCTAACTACGGTTCAACAAACAGTTGAGATCTGGGTAAAAGTTGAAATGGCACGGTTGCATCAACAAATGCATTTTTCAACATGTCCTCCAATTAATCCGCTCTTATAGGTAGTTTCTACAATAGCAGTGAAATACGACCAATCAGAGCGTATACAACAATTGCACCCCTATCGGCAACAGAACATTTGCATATTAATGTTTTGTACTATTTTATTGG
>JAUCMS010000105.1:1677950-1692544 GCA_032357445.1 Enteromius radiatus | reverse complement strand
TTTCTGTTCCTTTTGTTGATTAAATTACTTTAGTATCATTCGTGTTCTGGACCTTGCTCTTTGCCTCGCCGAGAGGCACGGCACACACACACACGCACGATCGACGGACACGCACCCGCGTGACAACTACATACACTTAAATTAGCTTGAAAACATGAGGTCAAACTGTAACTAAATAACTGATGATATTTAAAACAATACTCATAATTTATTCATAATTAGTGTCTTATTTATTTTACAACCATTTTCTGTTGTGCTTCAGCCCTTGTATTTATTAATTTAGCATACACTTACATTAAAAGTGATTTACAAGTGATGAATACAACAACTGATTATAACAAAGCTATTCAACAAGCTATTTTGTGCTACTGTCCCTTTAAGGTTTCTATATCTCTTGTGATTAGTCAGCTTCTTTGAATGTGAAAGAGTGTTTCATTTCAGTCTGATCTTATGACAAAATCAGTTACAGTTTAATTCTAGCTTTACAAAGAGGTTGTTTTTGGAGGTGATGGCGGTATTGATGCCATATGAAATCCAGAGTTTCCCACTCATAATACAATGATGGATTCAACAAATATGATCTTTCTGACCTGATTTGAACACATTTGATTGATGACATCATTGCTGACATCATAGCGCACTCCAGCGTGTCCCCAGGTGAAGAGACCAAAGCCACTGGTCTGTGTATCTGTTATTCATCAGATGGACTCAGACCATTTGAGATCAATAATTTTTACTTTCATAAAACAATAATCATTCATCAACTCAAATGGGCTTGTCTGGTGTTGGGAGAGGCTAGAGGAATATGCAGGTTGTTATGAATGATCTGGAAGTACGAGTGTTTCTGAAGAACCACTTTACGGTATCATTTTTTCAGGTATTTTTGGGTGGCGTCACACGTCTATCTGTTATATATTACACAGGCTTTAATCTTTCCATTAGGGGCAACATTTATGCCCTGCAACTGATTAATTGTGGAGATAAATTTGTACCGGCGAGAAGACCCCAGACTATGAGATTACAGTTAACTCATAATTCAATAATTGATAACGTCTCTGATTGTGATTGCTCTGCTATGAAAAAGAGTCTCTTTAAAAGTTTATGGGAGAATTATTAGCTAATGGCCGTTGGAAGTTGTTCAGAGTACATGAGTCCATTTCCTATGTCTTATGCTGGCGCGTCCCGTAATGCACTTCAAATTGTTATATGACATGCAGAGCAAAAGTAAAATCTTTTAGATTCATTATACCTTGCATTAGTTTCTTTTATTGTGCTTTTAGTTGCAGTACCCACACTTGTCTACTTGACATAGACACATTTCCTGTATTTGGCCCAAGTATTTAAGTTCACTTGAAGATTTGTTTTCATATCTGATGAGACTCACACAACATTTGTAAAAATGCAGGTTGTTGTTACTGTGTTCAAACATCTGATAAAAACCTCACAATAATCCACAAGTCATCCACATCACTTCAGTCAGTCTGTAAACAAATTGTGAAATGAAAGGCTGTGTATTTGTAGGAAACATCCATCATTAAGGTGTTTTTAACTTCAAACCAAAGTTGTCGTCTAAAATAAAAGTCTTCTATCCATAATATTGCTTTCTCTAGTGAAAAAATCATTTAATCTAAATCAAGAGAGAAATATACACAGATCAAGTGAAAACAGCTACAAACAAAAATAGAGAACATGGGATAGACTTTTTCACTGCAAAAAGTGTTTTTTTTTTATGAATTATAGCGGTCATAAAATTATGGTTGAGATTTAAAATGCCTCTGTTATGAATGTGTTTATTGCATATATACAGCTTACAGCTTTTTGCTTCTCAAGATGTTAATTGATGGACTGGACTGGAGTGAATTACTTGATTTTCAGCTGTTTGGAGTCTCGTTCTGATGGCACCCATTTACTGCAGAGCATCTGTTGGTGAGCAACTAATGGAGTGCTACATTTCTCTAAATTTGATCTGATGAAGAAACAGTCTGACGAAGAAAAGTCTAGATTACGTAGGTAACCCTTGTTCCCTGAAGGAGGGAATGGAGACGTTACATATGGGAACTCGCATGAGAGACCAATCACCTCTGAGCCTTCTTAAAAAGGCCAGTGAACATTGGCGTGCACTGATTGCATCCATGAGTAAGAGAGCATGGATGCAGTGCAGCTGCAGGTTTTCGTTGAGGATCCAAGCCGCGTCAGCAGGTTCCAGGGACCCAAAGCTGCTTGCCCGTTGCATATAGCACCCCAACCTGTGTTGCCACGACATGCCCGGACACCTGTCCTAAGGGAACTCCGGCCCGTGAATAAGCGACGACACTCTGGGGAAACGCCAATCCGGAGAGTTCCACGGTGACATGCCCATCTCGGGACTCGATCGTGTAACCAGCGCTGAAGCGGTCTCATATGAAGCAAGCCCAGCGGCGTTACTATGGCTGCAGCTACAATATGCCCCAGGAGCCTCTGAAAAGTTTTGAGAGGAACCGCTTGTTTTGTGCCTGAAGAAGTTTGCTCTTTTCTTGGCTGAAATAGCTGAAAATGGGGAAGGCCAACTGGGAGTACTGAAACGCTCGACTCTCGAAGCAAACCGCCGGAGGGGTCTGGACAAGGTAGAATTGAGATTCAGAGATCGAAGATGCAGAATGGGTCCTAACCCAATGCTTTTTTGGGCACAAAGAAGTCAGAAACCCACCGCTTTCTTGGGCACGAAGAAGTCAGGACTATAGAACCCTGGCCTCATCTTGGCTGAAAGCACAATTGCATCCTTCACCAGTAGGTGAAAAGGACGTAACTGTTCCCGCTCTGGCGATACAGGACTCCGGGTCCAAATCTGAGGGGGCGTGCTCAGGAAGGGACCTCGGGGGACTGGGCCAAGAGGAGCTGTTGCAAACTCCCTCACCTCTGGGCTGCCCGCATGAGGGACGCCTTGCAGTTTTGCGGATGTTTTCTGGCCCCTGAGAAACGGGCGGCGCCACTGCTCACCTGTGGCCAGCTTGACATCGGGCTGCCAGTCCTGCTCTTGAGTCTTGGTGGGGGGCGGAGCAGGTTTGGAAGCCGCAGGGGGCACCCTCGGCGGTGAGCAGACGGAGACTGAGAAAAGTAAGATGTGTAGGGCGGTGGCAGCCTGGTCCGCAGTGGTAAGCTCCCCTTTGGAGGGCAAATGCGACTGATCCAGCCAGCCCTTGGCTGCCCCACCATCGAGGGTGGCGAGGGGTGAGGAGCCGAAGCGTAGGTGAAGGTGGGACCCACCACGACCCCCAACTCTGTGTGCACCTCCGGAAAGAAAGGCACCGGGGGGGAACACAGGGTTGCCACGGTCCGTCCATTTAGCCATGGTCATGCATTCGCAATGAACGCATGATTCATCCATGAACGCTGCCCTAGCGTGATCTTGCCCAGACAGGTGAGGCAGCGATCATGTCCGACCAGAGAGGTGAGGAAACTACCACACCCGGAAGCGCACGGCCGGTAGACATCCCAGAAGAATGCCTAACAACTGTGAGAAATTGCTCTTTTTTTTTTCCCCGATTGCCCAAGGAGGACCATCGCGGCACGACTGTGCACTCAATGACAGGTCTTTCCTCTTTGGAATGCAAAAAGCTGGCTTTACAAAGACAACCAGCCCGCAGGAACCCACCGACAGCTGCTCAGATGTTGTTGCAGTCAGGGGGAGAGAGAGCATGAACTTGCAGGAACTCTTTTCTTCGGTGCTCACGGGGCAAGGCTCTGAAACGAAAGTCTGCAGGTTCACTGCATCCGTGCTCTCTTATACTCACGCAGTGATAAGCTGCACCTGGATGCAATCAGTGCACGCCATGTTCATTGGCCTTTTTTTTGGGCTTATTTAATAAGGCTCAGAGGTGATTGGTCTCTCATGCGAGTTCCCATATGTAACATCGGAGGGACTCAACTGAAGGGGAACAAACTGATCTTAGTGAAGAAATGTTCAGTGAAGGTCATTTACTGCATTAAAACATGTTGCATAAAGTAGTATTAGATGGGGTATTGGACATTACTCAGAATCTGTATTTCTTGCACCTTCACAGACATACTGTAATACTGCGAGAACTCTTTGGCAAACTCTTTAGGACTGCGATGAAGGATCTAACATGAAAACACAGACGCTCTCATCTTCTCAATGTGTCCTGCTTATTTTCCTGCTTTCATTCCTCACTCACATGTATTAGAGCGGAGAGGAAGAGGAGAGCGGCTGTCACCTCTGTGTGTGTTTTATGACTCTCAGCTCAGAGTGTGAGAGGAAGGATGTCGGCGTGATACACACGTGGGGAAATTTCATGTGGCACAACCTCATTTCACATTCAGACAGACTCAGAGCTCAGCTGGACACACGGAGACACACTAGCTTCTTTATACTGATAGAAACTTTCAGTGCTGTGTCTCTGTGTTTGTTTTTGGTGTGTGTGTGTGTGTGTGTGTGTGCAGATATGGCTGTTTGTGTCTGCTGTGTGTCTCTTGCAGTAAATGAAATATTAAAATGACTGTTCTATGCCCTACTTCAACCATTCCTATTTAAAAATGGGAGAAACACTAATTGTGACAACAGCTCTGTCTCTAAAAATTCTGATTGAATGATACACATTTTAAGTTTTCATAAAAAAAATAATAAAATAAAATAAGCCAAAATTATTATTGCATCTTTTCTCTTTTAATTTTTTTTATAACAGTCTTATGTTTTTTTGTTTTTCTGTGAAAATGATATATGAATATATGAAATATTTATATGAATTGTTGTTGTTTTTATAATAATAAATACTAAATGGAAGGAATAATAAAATTAGTAATAATAGTAGTAGTGATAGTATTACCATAATAAAACTGTCAGTGGTTGGCATAAATTCACCATAAAAAAAATGTGTTATAGGAAAGGCATTTGGTGCTTATATTTCATTTAGAGATATGATATACATTTTCAGTTTTTCATACTTTTAACTTAACAAAGACCATGCATTTTACAATATTTGACAGTACAACATACTGTACAAACCATTTACAGCTGTTGAAAAGAACAACCACAGTGAAATATTGCCTTATTTTGCACCACGTCTCAATTCATTGTAAGATTTACTGGTATATAATACCTTTTAGGCCTATTTTTCCTCTTAAGTTATTGATATTTTCCCCAAGAGGACGTGAAGAGTTCAAACCGGCGGCATCAAAATGGCCATCATCTCCGAGGGCCTGAACGTTACTGTACAGACCACAGAAATCAATAGATTTAGCATCTGTTCCATGTTCACATGCATCCTGATGCTATTTCCAGTTCTCCTGAGAATGCTATATAGCAAGCTTTCAAGATCTGATCGAAAGCTCATCGACTGAAGTGATTATCTTCATAAACGTAGAGGATTTTCTTGAAGTGTAACTTGATCATTCAGGTCTGCATGTTTTAAGACACTCATCATCCTCATTATGATTTTACATACTCGCTATCTAGAGCGCATATCAGCATCATACCTCCGCTAATGCACTTCCTCAGGAGGTGAGCCGCGGTGATGTCCTGAGATGGGAAATAAATGGCTTTTGAGCAGAAGAATAATGTCCTGTCTAGCAGAGGAAGTCTGAGGAAGTCAATGGGAGCCTGGAAGCCAAAGGCCACGCAATAGCTACAGGTGAAACTCATTCCTCTCCGACTGACGTAGATTGATTCTACCAATCTGCGCCGCTGGTGTCGCAGTAAGTCGAATCTAAATAATTCAACAGGGCCCAGATATTTCAGATTACTTTATTTTTTCGCATGCGACTGAACGGCTGAGAAGTGGCCATGCTGAATTGGATTGTGCGCCGTGTTGCTGTAAATATAGATGTGTTGTGATTCGTTTTCTACCATGGAGTGCATGAGAGTTTAGATATACTGTACTATTACTTATTTCTTTATTCACAGTTACAAATTAGACTTTTTTGTAAGCTTTATTCCTGACAATTTTAATAATTTTTCAGATGCAACATAAGCAGTTTTACAAACAATCGATGCGTATAACATTATAGCTGATATCTGGTGGCAGTTATATTCAAATAAAATAGAGATTATGCATCATAAATATTATGTTTGTACTATTCTGTTCAAACTGATGCTCTGCCATAAGAGTAGACCTATAAAAGAAACTGACTGTAGAAGGCAATTTTGCCCTAATGACTGCTGTGGCGTACCTTTGTGCCAACGCTGAGAATGTAAAAGCAGTTCTACAGTCAGTTTGTTTTAGCTGTAGTCAATATGTTTATAGCCGTGGATGATGTGATGTTTGCTCTGCTCATTTGAATTATGATACATTTTTTACGCACAATAACCTGTGAAATCGAGCTTGCATTTCTAGTTTCATTCCTAGACTGCACTACCATTCAACGTTTTTTTGTGGTCAGTTAAAATGTAGTTTTAATTCAAAGAACTTAATAGTTTTATTGAATAGCAGTGACACAGAGCAAAAATGACAGTAAAGACAATTATAATGATACGAAGTATTGCTTTTTCTTGTGTCAAATGTTGTATCATTGTATGGTTGTATGTATTATTTCTGAAGGATTATGTGACACTAAAGACTGGAGTAATGATGAAAATTGACTTTCACATCACAGGAATAAATTACTTTTTAAAATATAAAATAGTTATTTTAAGTTGTGAAAATATTTTACAGTATTACTGTTTACATAGTACTTTTACACTTTAGAAACTATAGACGTTGGTTCCCCAAAGAAGCTTTTTATGAACAGTTCTTAAAATAATCATTGTTTTTCTTAGTGTGAAGCAGTGTGATGCATTGTTTTAATACAACTGTTTTACATCAAAAACAAGCAAGCAAGCCCAGCACTGATTTAAAAAAGTAACGCAAAGTAATGTAAAGCATTACTTTCCATAAAAAGTAAACTTAATTGTAATGCGTTACTTTTAAAAGCTACTTTCCACAATTTAATTCTTAGAAGGGTTTTTTCTTTCTACTATAAAGACTCTTTTTTGCAATCAGTAGTTTCATGGGCTTTAAGGTTTCTTCATAGATCTATACAGACCCCAGTGAAAAACCTTTATATTTAAGTGTGTATAAATTTAGTTTGTGCATTTTCCAGTGCCATGGCAACTTTAGGGTGTGCTTACACAACACCATTTTTCAACTTTGAAAAATGACAACTTTTACACTCACACAGGGGCACGAAAATGCTAATTTTTATAAAAGGTTTCACAATTTTGGAAAACAATATTATAATCATCTCCATGTAAACTACAAAACTGGTGACATCATGCACACGCATATTATGTGTTCAGACAGTAAATATGTGCACAGGTGTGCACAACTACTGGCCTGGCAGCAAAATACAGCGTTTTTAGATGTTTTCGTAGATAGGAAAGGAAACTTTTCACTTTTTAGTGCAGTCACTGTAGTCTACATTTCTAAAAATGCTCAGTATATGGTATTTTTAATGTACATTCCCAGGCTCCAGCAAAACACACCAGGATTGTAAGCTTAAATACATCTAGACCTATTGAAACCAATGTAGCTACAATCACTGCTTTGGGAAATGCAGCCCAGATCATGATAATGCTGCATCCTCCACAAAACAGTAAAATGCATTCAGTGTTATTTCGAACCTATTTTTCCCAGCTACATTTTTGAGTAAATGCAACAGACAGCATATGCTTTTAATTGTCTGTTCTCAGTGAATTCCCCCTTCAGTCTTTTGTGTACGACTGTAGGAGCGTGCTATTGTGAAGCAGCGACATCAAAATCAGCACATGCTCCTCACCACGCAACGCCTCTGATGTTCAAGGCCTTCCCCTCCTTTAAGACACGCGAATCAGTCAATCTGTCCATCAAATAAAAAAATAACCCACCGTCCATTCATTTCATCACGGTGCATGATCAATATCATCAATCCCGGCTTCCCTTCTTGTTTTCTTCCCCACAGTTTCTTTCTCTCTCTCAGTTCTTCTCTCCCTCTCTCTCTCTCTCTCTCTCTCTCTCTCTCTCTCCCCTCTCCCCATCTCTCCAGCTGTATCCATTTCCTTCTGGCAAAAAGGGACTTTATGAATAAATGATACTGAATAGCTGAAGGTTCAGATACTAAATAATGAATTTCACCACCAAAAACACAACAACTTCTCCAATCATAAAATAGCGCTCCCCTTCCATATTGATTGCGCTTTGCTTTGGCAACCAGATGCAGAGCAACACGGGCAGCATCCATGTGTGCGTGAGAGAGCGTGAATCCGTGCAGGAGGGTTAGACGAGTCCCTCCGACCCTAAAGCAGTGGAAGCTGGGACTCAGGCTCCAGAAACGCCACTGCGGAGCCGGAGTCGGCTTATTTCCGCATGGAGTGGAACGTGCCCGAGATGGAGAGGAGAAATATAAGGGGAGGGAGAGCAGGGGGAGGGGGACGGGTTCAATTCAGCCAAAGAACTTCTTCACGGGACGTCTGATACACAGTAAGTGCGGTCATCTGTTCTGTGGCTTTTTGCAGCGAGGGCTGGTGATGGGGTTGTGTGTCCGTGTGTGAAGGTGTTTGCGTGTGTGTGTGAGAGGGAGAGAGAGGAAGTGGGGTGGGGTGAGTTAGGGGCTGTCTGCTCACTCAAGGAAGTTGCTTTCTAACTCTAGTGGTCTTTTGCGGCATTATGACCCACGTGGATGAGTGTATGTGTGGTTTAATTCACATGTGTATCAAAGTATGATTACTTTGGCCAGGCGTCTGGTCTGTCTGTGTGTCAGAGCTCTGTATAACTGGCCATGTGCATTTATGTCATGCAATGTGGATGTTTTCCTAAGAAACATTTTTTTTTATTATTATTTTATAGACCTATATAAGGTGATGAACAATTATTTAATATATATATATATATATATATATATATATATATATATTTAATCTACGTATACGGTACTGTATGTTAAACTCTAAAATAGATTAACCTGTATAATTACGAAATATTAGCATAACTAATCACAGTAGGGTTTTGTGTGCATATGTATGTATGTATTTATATATATATATATATATATATATATATATATATGTATATGTATGTATACACACACACACACACACACACATGCACTTTATAGTAAGGCTCAATTCAGCATAACTAATCACAGTATAATCTGCAAGTAATTAATAAAGGCGTAATTAATCATTAACTGACAGTAAGTCAACAAAATGTATATATATTTTATTATATTAAGGCTTAATTTGTTAACATTAGTTATTCTTTAACATTTTAATTTTTAATGTTCATTAACATTGATTAGGGGTCTTGACATGAACTACCAATAAACATAATTGTTACATGCATTTACAATTAGTAATGGCAATTTATGTAACTGCAAAGATGTCAACAATGTTTTTATTTGTATTTTTATTTTATTTGTTTGTTTATTTTATTATTTAAATGTGATTGCAATAGTTTCAGTCCTGGTTTCAGATCAGTAGTTTCAGATTGATTAATGCTCAGCGAAACTGTAGTCTTATTTTAGAAGCATGTCTTTAATGACATCTTTAAAAAAATATATACTTCTGTTGCATCTTTCGAATAAAATCTGTTTTAAAAAGTTGACAACATTTTAAAATGTATATATATATATGTGCATTGCTTTTTCAATTTTTTTTAAATTTGCAGTCGTTCATGTGAATCTGAACACAGATTAAAATCCACGTCCCTCCCCCAAAGTCAAACAGACATGCAATCACATTCACTCTTTGAAATCCTCTCAGTAAATGGGTTCAGGTTACCGACCTCGCTGGTAAACACATATTCAAATAGTGTCGTGAGTGTTAAATTATTGACATCTCAATGAATATGCAGATGCAGTGAGGGTGTGATGATGCAAGCCCGTGACCTCACAGCACTGAGATTTGCAACAGTTTAGAATATGAACAGAGATGAAAACCGCTTTGAGTTTTGTTGTCACGCAACGGCGGCATTTAGCATTATTTTAATTTGCTTTGAAGTTATTGTGCTGCATGCGTTCCCCTGATAGATATTGTTAGAGAAGCAGTGTTCATTGTCCCTCGCGGAGGAAGTGAGATTTTCTTCTGTTCATGTTTCATTCATTTCCACCGTTGTTCACCGGATCTATTGGGATTGAGGATGTAGAAATGCACTGCTTCTTATTCAAGCTGCTCTTGCAAAGGAGACTAATATTTTGATTTCTTACTCACAGAAAACTGAAATAAAATGAGCAGGTCTTTTCTGTTGTATTGAACCACTAAACACAGATTCTTTTCAGTCTTGTAGATGTTTTCAGTTTGCAGATAATGTCTGTGTATTTTTGTTTTTTGTATTGATGGAATGTTCAGCATTTGAAATGTAACCAACAGCGATGAGGTCATTTTTGTTGAGTTCCTGTCAAAATTTAGTGTTTAATACCCTCCAAGATGTTGGCAACAAAGAATTGAATATATTATAGTAATTTAAAAGTAAACAAAAAAAAGACAGAATACATGACCTAATATGTGAATTCCAATAGAATATGTAACAAACTATAATTCTCGTCATGTAATTTGTAATCAGAAACGGATTACAGTTTGCAAGGAATCTACCCAGTACTGCATGTGGCACATATCAGCATTTAATTTACCTTAGATAGAGGTGAAAATCCATTTTTGAATATGAGAGAGAGTGAAAGCGCGAGCAAGATAGCGTCACACTTCATGGCAGAATTTCTGAGAGCACTATAAAAGTTTGATGTTAATCAGGGTGAATTGGGATTGGAGATGACAGGTCCACTCTCCTCCGCTTCCCCCTGTCTGACTCAATTAGACGCCGGTGCAGGAAAACTTCACATTTCACCCAGATGAGATGCAATCACACAAAGTTGCTTACCTATTTTTTAGAGTACAGTTTTTACATGCTTCTACACAGTACTGTGTACAGTATGACCCTGCTGTTGCAATATTCAAGACACTTTCAGGGGTAAAAAGGTGGAAAGGACATGTTTTTGATTACAGGCAGCACCCAGGTTAAGTGAACAGTATTTTTTGTAAACTTGCTTGACTTTTAAAATATACTATGTATTTCTGCAGTGCTGTTTAACATTTGAATACAATCACCATCAAAATAATCATGCCCATCTGGCCAATTAAAGGAGTAAAAAGGATTTTTTTTTATGCATTTTGAGGTTTTTTTTTATTTCTAACATCTTGTATATGACATTAAACAGATATACTGTAGCTAGATCAATAAATAGATAGCTGTACCTTTGCACAGGAGTAAAAATCATATTTATATATATATATATATATATATGTATAAATGAATTGACACTTTTATATTAAAAAAATTAATAAAGAAAGTAAAAAAAAGAGAGTAAAATTTTAATATATATTTTTTTATGTGTGTGTGTGTATATACTGTATATATATGCATACATATATAATACTTTTACTCCACATTGTCTTATGTATATATAAAAGCATCAGGCATTTCCAAACATTTTTTATCTGAAATCTCTAAGGGTCATATAAGCTCTATAGCCACAATATTTCTGCCTGGCAATGTTCCACACAGTCTATGTCTGTTTTACAAATAAGACAGCCACTCCTTGTGTCATAACCGGGCCCCTGACATGCATTGGCCCTGTAAATCACCCTGAGATTTGGGTGATCACTCAGGGGCCCCTCGTCACTTCAGCTGGCCCTGACCCCCTCGGGCAGAGCGGACTGTCCCCTGGGCCCGAACCCTTCAGCTGGGAGCGAGGAGGTTGAGTTGGTCATTATTAAAGCTCTTGCTCGTCTCCCTCCCTCGCTCTCGTTCTCTCTCTCCTCCTATTCCCCTGTGAGCGGTAGAATCATCTCAGCCTGGCCCGCGCGCTTCCTTTCATGTCTGAGATTAGGGTACGGGGGTAGGGGCTGTTCACTGTGCTCTCTCAAAGCATCATGGGTAATCAGTGGAAGGCCCCTGGGGGGGGGGGGGGGGGGGGGCGCAGGAGAGAGAGAGACAGAGAGTGCGGTGGCTTTTTGATAGCAGGGAGGGTGTTTGGCAAGTTGAATTGGGACAGTTGTGGCAGAGATGTGCCTCCTGCATCAGGGGTTTCGTCTGGGTAGATGCAGATTTCTTGGGAAATGCATTCAGTCTTTAGATGTTCACCAGTTCGCTGGTCCCTGTAGTCTGTGTCCTGCTTTCCTTATAAAAACACCTTTCTCTCTAGTCGACAAGGAGTTGTCGTAGTCAACAAGTCCGGGTTTTTCAGACTTCCCAATGTGCGAATCAGAAAAGAAAAATATCTGGTTAATGTTATTCTGTAATGTTTAAATAATCATAGCTATTTCAGCTGGAAATCCATTTTTTTGTTGTTGTTTTAATGCAGTTAATTCCGTTATAAACTTTTCCGTGTTTAATTTAATTTAATTAATCAAACTAATGATCATTTCAGTTTTGGCTATTGTTTATATATATAAAAACTAAATTAATTTATTCATTATATGAAAACAAAAATATAAAACAGCTTTATAAATAAAAATATTATAATGATTTCTGAAGGATCTTACACTGAAGACTATAATAATGATCCTGGAAATTCAGCTTTGCATTATGGGGAGAAAAAAAACATTGAAAAATATATTTATAGAAAACAAATGTTTTAAATAGTTTTAAATTAGATTTCACAATTTTACTGATTTGTTTGTTGGTTTCTTTGTTTTAATTAAATAAGCTTTTGTGAGCAGAAGAGACTTTTTTATAAATTCTTGCTGACCCCCAAATTTTGAACAGTAGTTTTTTTAGTTTTTAACTAATATATAAGGTATGTGTATATAATATATAACTAATATATACTGTACTGTGTGTATGTATAGATATAGATATTCTAACATTATAATGTTTATGCTCTATATTTTTGGTTCTGTTTAGCTCATTGTGCATCTCAAAAGCAAATGTTCTGTCCATTTCCTTTTAAATTTGTGCAATACCGCTACTGGAAAAACTCCCATCTCACTGTCAGCGTTGACAGATGTGGACTTTTCACAAGTTGGCGCGGGCTGTAATTTAAAGCCGTTATTTTGTAAGAGGTTCCTCTGTTCCGTTAATCCTGTCCAAGTCCCCGGGAATTATTAGGAGCATCAATATCTTTAGCATATTGCTGGCGGCTCTGAGACACTATCTGGTTTCATTATTGGTGTCAGTTCAATTATGGCTCACACCCAAGTGTTTTTCCACCATCGAATAGCATCAATCGACAGAACCATTTGACGAGACACCGCCCCGCTTCTTACACACACACATACACACATGCACACACTTCTGACATCCAGCTAATGTACGCGGCTGTAAGACAGCAGCATGCGTAATGGAGGCTGTATTCTGGGCCGCGGTGCGCAGCTGAGGCAGCCGGACCCATTTCATCAAATATTAATGAAATGGAAGCGTACACCCGGACTACTCCTTTACCACTGCAGGAGAGGGAGAGAGAGAGAGAGAAGTGGAATGTGTTTAGGAGCACTGTCTGATGACCGTAATTAGGACCTCTCCAATTAAAAATTCAACAGCTGCAGTTTATTTCAGAGCATGAATCTTCCTCTTGCTACAGCATTTATTTCCTTTTACAAAGTATTTTATTTTACGATGCTAATTGAAACAGGCTTTTTACCTCCACCCTCAGCGTCTCCCTCCATCTTTCTCTGCATCTGTTTTCCACCACGGCCCCTGATGATTCTTGCCGCTCTGTTACGATGTTTGTTTATTTCCTTACTTTTGTTTTGTGTGCACCTTTTATCTTGCTTTTACTATTTATTCTCCTCCATTTATTCCTTTCTCTGGAGTTAGTGATGGTTGAAGTGTGAAGGATTTTATTTGTCAGGTTGCAATATTAATCATCAGATGTTTAGTGCTAGGCATGACCCCTGACCTTTGCCCCTTTCAAAAGAATTTGTGCACATTTATCAAGGAACGGAACGGCTCTCAAATAAAGTCAGGCATACTGCTCACACTAGCTTTGCAGTGCGCAACGTACTACATACTACTAATCAAAACCAAAACTGCATTTATTTGATTAAAAAACAAATAAATTGTAATAGAAGTGTAACATTAAAAATGTTTTTACTGTCATTTTTGATTAATTAAATGTGTCCTTGCTGAATAAAAGTATTAACTTCTTTAAAAAAAAATATATATATATATATATATATGTTATGTTCTGTTATGTTGAAGTTTATCATTGTTGTGAAGAGTACTAGTAACTAGCACTTCAGGTTTGAGTGTGTATAAATTAGTATGTTTGTTAGAGTATATTAATATAATATTTAAATAAAATTGTAATTAGTATAATTGTGTAGTACAAAATATACATATAAATATAGCTTTACAAACTTAATCTGGTTAGATCTAGTTAACTTTAAAAAAATTGTTTACTTAAATGTTTTGAGGTAATCAGTTTGTTCTACAGTGTATATGAACCATCATTTGTGAACTTATTATCTAATTGGATTCGAAAAGTACATATGTTTTCCATGCACAAAAACAACATCAATTAATATAGTATTTATTTAATGATTTGACACTTGGACACTCTGAATACTATTTAAAATGCTTATTACCCACAGTATACTGTGTAAAACATATACTATTTAAAGAATAGTAGTCAGTGTGCACTTCACAGTATGCAGT
>JAUCMS010000105.1:1631388-1649065 GCA_032357445.1 Enteromius radiatus | reverse complement strand
GGGGGGGGGTGTGAATTATACAGACCCTACTTAATTACTTAATACAAAATAAATCAATCAATCAATGATTAAATTGATCATTCATTATTTTATTTATTTATCTGACAAATATGATTTATGTTCATTAAGAACAATATTTGCTCTTTCATAGCTTATGAAATATTGCTATAAATATTCTAAATTTAATTAATTATCAATCTTTTTCTAAATATTTATACAGTTCTTTAAAATTTGATGTTATTTTGTACTTTATTATATATTTCTAATGTTAATCATTTATATAATAAATTATTTATTTATTTGTGTATTCATTTATTTATTAAAATTAATCAAATTCAGACATTAAGATGTTTATTTTATGTTTTAGTATTTCGTTTGATTGATTGATTATTACTATTATTTTATTACTTTTCTTACGTTTTTATTAAGATATGTTTTTATATTTATTAGTCATTTGAATGTCCCCACTGTGTTCCACACACACAAACAAAAACATTTTTTAAATATTTTAGAATAATATACGTTAAAAAAAAATACTTCCATTTATTTTGCCCTTAAGATGTTTATTTTTCAGTAGGCATAGATTATTTAAACATACAGTATACTGTAGCAACATTTTAATGGGTCAGTTCAATAATCGTCCTCAAACACAAACTGTCACAGATCAAAACAAACGTTGTTGCTGACACTGGAGACATGATCAATTATTCATAAACGTCTTCTTAATAACCACCCAAATATTTAAAATATTGTTATTTAATAATTCATGCACAGAATATGAATTCATGCACAGACTCATGAACGATGTCACAGAGTTCAACAAACAAAACAGAAAAACATTAAATTCAAGCACCATTTTTACATTTTAAACCGAAAATATGAATGATGCTTGTCAGAGCATTGATGTTTGATGGCAGTTCTCAGTTGCTATGTGGTTACTAGGGTGTTCTGTGTGGTCACTTACTGATCCGAGTCAAAAGTGCCCAATATTCTTGACACTACAAATGACTTACAAGAAGAGTTCACCCACTTTCTGCTCCCCATTGACCTATAAAAAGTAAGTGAGATACCATCAACAGTTTGATGACAAACATTCTTCAAAATATCTTCTTTTGTGTTCAGCAGAAGAAAGAAATATATGTTAGAAGAATGTTATTAATCAAGCTATTTTGGTTCCCATTGACAATTGCATTGTATTTTTTCTTCATACAATGGACACCAACAGCTACCAACGTTCTTCAGAATATCTTCTTTGATATTTTCTGCAGAACAAAGAAAGTCATATAGATGTGGAACGGCTTGAGGGTGAGCAAACGATAACAGAATTTACATTTTTGAATGAAGTAACAACAAATGCATGATTTGTGGACTGATTTGTGTTGGTAACACAAACAATGCAGGATGAGTTACACAGAGATGTTTAATATGTTTAGTCACCAATAGTGATTTAAGCAATGGTTGTTCATGCATAACCAGTCGAAGCGCTCCGAGAGTTCAAACTTCATATTTTGAGGTGTTTTCTCACTCAAATAGCAAACAAGTGTTGTGATGTATGATTGGATGCTGAGTGACAGCACTAAAACACACACATCTTACTCTTAATGCTCTCTCTCTCTCTCTCTGGTTCTCTCCGATGCTGTAAATGAGTTGGGCTAACCTCTCTGACCACGCTCTTTCCTGTCTCTGCTGAACCACACATCTCATGAAATATTTAATGTGCTTGGGAGTGACCGACCTCTCTTCTCCTCTCTTCTTCTTTTCAATTCATTTTTTCCACCAATCTATTCCACTATTCCTGTCCTGTCGAGTTCACTCCTGTCCTAGGCCCGATCCGCTCCTCCTCTGCGTTCTTCTTAAAGAAACAGTTCGGCCAGCAGTTAAATCATCAATGCCTAAAAACTTTACTCTTCACCACAGCAAATCAAACACACAGCACATGCTGTTTATGACTAGGGCTGTATATCAAAAGGTTAGTTAAATGTTGAATATTAATACATCTCTTTTACAGTTCATAATGACCATATCTGCTAAGCTTGAGTCAGTTACTCAGTGATTCATTCATAAAGAGTCACTTGTTTTGTTTCTGAATCAGTCAGTGATTCAGTGACTTACTCATAAAGCGTTCATGTTTTATTCCTTATATAAATCATTGTGTGAACAAATAATTTGAGTAAACGATTCAATGACGCACTTATAAATACAGTCACCTCTTTCATTCCTTAAATGGATCGGTGTGTTAGTTGTGTAAATGATTCAATGTCAGACTCATAAAGATAGTCACTTGTCGTCACCTTCTGGAGAAACGATATGAGTATGTACACAAGATATTATATTTGAAAAAGTTTGGGTTTGCTCACAAAGTCTGCATTTATTTGGTCAAATATTACTGTAAAATATTACTGCAATCTGTTTTCTTTTAAATATATCCTAAAATGTGAATTATTTCTGTGCTGCAGAGCTGAATTTTTCACATTTACTGTTCAGCTGTGGTCACTGTGAACTGTAGTTATATTTCAAAAATATCTTTGTGAAGATTCTTCTTTTTTTTTAGTTTCACAAAGAGAAGAAAAAACAGTAAATACATTTGTTTTTATTCTTGTCTTTCCTTTTTCCTGCTGTCTTTTCTAAACATTTCCTTGGAGTGCTCATCTCTCATATGTTCTCACATGACCTCCTCTTATTTCCTGTCCTCCCTCATCACCATCATCATCATCATCATCCTCATGTCTGAGAGGCTGCAGTAATTCTGATGTCACGTCCACCTGCAGGACATTCCATCCCATTTCATTCTTCTTTTTGCATATGGTTGGCCGTTCTAGTGCAGTGCCACCAGATCTGCGGCCGGTGTCTTGTTTAATCAACACTGATGAATATTTGATGGTGTGGTGGTGAGCACAGGGGTGGCCCAGGCCGCTTCTTCTCATTATCTACACATCTCAGCCGACACATGCTCACACACACACACACAGCCTTTAAGCCTTGAACACGCTAACAAAGTTTCAAACTTCACCTAGACTCAGGCTGATGAAAATATTCCGTCATTCATCGGTGGTTCACGCTTATCCAGACTGAAATGTGACGACTCAATGAGTTTATAGTGACACGGTGTTGGCCCGTCCTGTCAGATCTTGTTTGGGATATGTTTCATGCATAATGTATCGCATTAGGGCTATCTTTACCTCTGCGTGCAGACATCTGTGATCGATAAGCCATTCATTGGGATAAATGATCAGCTGCCTATTTTTCCCATGTAGAGATCTGTGGAAGTTTCTGCTACAGCTGTTTGATGTCTTTCTACAGACAGCAACGCTTGATAATATCATCAATGGCTTAGCAGAATTAAGCAAGAATATTAAATAAGATAAATATTATGATGTAGTGATAAAATTTTGACAGGGTATTATAATTACTAATAAAAATTATATATATATATATATATATATATATATACATTGCTATTTATCTATTATTAATCACATATTTTTTATTTTTTTTATAATATTTTTTTTAATAAATGTGATCATGCATAGCTTAATTGAGATCTCAAATATGACTTGTTTGAGCATAAACACTGAGACAACATCTGAGATGTTTCTCCTAAAATAAAAACAGACACAACTGAGACGGTTGTTAAGATAAAGTGAGAATATCCATTAATTAGTTTAGATCATTTGGTTTTGTATGAGAAATGTATGAATTCTTGTCTGGTATCTGTGCAAATCTTAGCACAGTTTTAGACATTGTTGTGATCTCCAAAGAAGATACATAAGAAATTAATGGCGTCCTTTTCTCAGAAAAATCTGACAATCTCCAAATTTTTCTCTAATACTTAGTTGCTTGTTTACTTATTTACTTATTTATTTATTTATTTAATACATTGTCTCAAATAGACACAGATGGTTAAGATAAAGTGAGAATATAGAGCTATAAAATCATTGACTGTTTGTTCTTAGAAGAAAAATGTGTCCTTATTAAACTATTTTGATTGTGGACTTTTACGAATCTAAGCACGGTTTGAGACACTTTGCCAGGAGAGACATATTAAATTACTGGGGTCTGAAAAGCAGCAAAAGTCTTAATTTGTTCAAAATGCATCTGAAACCACTGAGACATCTTTTTTATGAAAGCATGCTTGCTTTTTTTCTTTCAAACTGATTTGAGATGTATAATATCATCTCTACAAGTTTTTCCACACTTTCTCCACGCTGTCTTTGTGCAATCAAATGGCTTCAAAAGTCCATGTGAAGGGCCCATTTGTAAACAGTGTCACCCAGAGCTGGTTCGTAAATATCTCCATGCTTTGGTGAAGAGGGATTGCTGGAACAAACGATGAACTCCAGAGGCAAAATGAGGATAATGATGAGGGGCGAGTGTGTTCAATAGAAGGTCAAAAAGTGCAGGGCCTGGGGCCATGAGAGCGTTAAAGAGACAGGATGAGAGAAAGCACTTGACATTTATACAGCCCGTCATAAAGAAACAGACTGACAGCTACTCTAACAATCCAATGGGATAGTCGGATCCGCCACAATTCTCACGTGCTTAAAGCTATAGCTGGATAATGTTTGTCAGGAACCTTGCTGGCTCTTTAATTTCTGTCAGTTTGTTCTTGAAGGGTGCGTTCGCTTCTGGAGTCGACCTGTCTGTGACAGAGCAGCATTTGATTCGCAGATAAATGCAGAGAGCCGAGCAGGTTTTGATCTGCATAAAGACTTTAACCTCTATTTCCTCTCAGCTGCAGTAAATGCTGCGGGTTCGGAGGAGGGGGGGGGGGGATGGGGGGTCTGTCTTGCTTATCAAATATTTTTCAACTTAAATGGTGGATTTATTAAACAAATAGCTTTTTGGTCTGACTCTGAACCCCTTGTGATTGAAATACGCCGTTGTGTCAACAGCCTGCCTCCCCTCGTCGCTGGCGAGATGCTGAAGATCACTGAATAAATACAAGTTGGAAATGAACACAGATCCGGAGGATTCGCTCTCCCAACCCCCTGTTTGACATTTCCGTCCACGGGCCATCCTTCATGGACATTGTTATAACCAATACAGAGGCGTGCGTTTGCTCTGTGTGCACGTGTTTCTCATAAAACAGCCTGCTTTGGTTGCTACAGTGGCCAAATAGTAGTTAATCACATTATAATAAATGATTAATGCCATCATACAGTCAGATTATTTGCTTATTTATTTATTTTTGTGTTAAAAAACATTAATGTGAATAACAAAAATGATGCCTATAAATAAACTGAGTTTTCTTTAGTAAAATCATTCAGATTTTAGTCACACTATTGTAGGCCAACATAGGGAGGCTCTCCTGCATAAATATGATGTTAATAGTTTTATTTGTTAATTTAATTAAGTTCATCTTTGGATTTGATCTATTCTGCTTAGTTAAAAAAAATATATACATGTTTTAAAATAGTTAAAATCTGTATTATGTGTGTGGGTTGAATCCTGGATGAAAAAAAATATTTTTAAAATGAATGTTTTTTTTTAAATCAAAAGTTAGAAATTGTGTATTGTGTAAATATTCTCACTGCTCTATTAATCTATCCGTTTAAAAACCTATCCAACAGCACAGCTCACATCTTTAACTTCCCCCAATTGCTCCTGTTGTTTCTCTTTCACATCCATCCGTAGAGTGTTTCTCTTTTTGCTTTAAATGGGTTAGCCGGTGTTCTTGTTTGTCGCTGTTTGTAGCAGCTGAACTTTGAGGGTGGGATGCTGTTGAGTTGTGTTGATGAAGTATCTCTTGATTAATAGATCCATGAGGCAAACCGGCTGACATATGGCTCATGAAGCAGCTGGGATCTGTACCTGCGGCATCCCCTCCGGCCATTAACATATTAGAGGCTTTAGTGCAGGCAGAAAGACAGCAGCACCCTAGAGCTGTTTGATATAGACTCTCAATAATGCATTACTCTTCAATCTGCGAGGGAGCTGTTCGTGGTGCTGAAATATGGCGCTTGCGCTTTTCAGCGGCGTCCAACGCAGGCAAAATGTCATTTTAGAGAAAGTTTTAAATTTAATATAAAAGGGAGAATTGGCGAAATGGAATGAGCGAAATGGTTGTGAAATCCTACACAGTTTAAATATATAACTAAATGATCGAAATATTAGGATAAATTATTATAAGTCTATAAAAGCGAGCTTTTTCTAGCTGACTTAATTGTGTGTGTGTGTATATATATAATTGTACATTTTTCTAGTCATGCATTGAAATTAAATAATTCATTTGACATTTAGTTCTTCCCATAAATACATTTTGATATTATTTAACACAACATTTTATATTGAGGGATTAAAACTCAAAACTGAACAAACAGCATTTAATCCGAATGAAAATAAATTCAATGTCAAATTCCAAATTCTTCTCAATATTATTCGTTTGTAGAAATTATTAAAAAACAGAAAACGAATCGAAACGGTTGTGTGCATTGTCGGATGACACAAACTCACTCGATGGCACTTATAAACTAAAGCTAAAAATGAAATGCTCTCTCTTAATAAGATGTCACGCCAATAAAGCGTCGAATTATTAAACAATCTAGATCGGGAGAATTTTAATGCCAGTCAAATCAAACGAGTCATTCTTTCCCAAAGAAAATGTCCATATACTCACTGCGTTCTTCTCTTCGTTGCCAAAAGCCAAACAGTAGCAATAAATGTTTCTTTCTCCAGCAGCACTGCAGCTGCGACCTGCTTTCATCAAGTGCTTCCCTGAAAAACCCCGATAGCTGTCTGAAAATATTGCATTTTATATCAGCAAAGCGCGATTAATATTGCATCACCTACATATAACATATCTTTTTTAAAGGCAGCAAAATGTAAAGCTCCCCACCCCTTCCCCCCCTGAATTTTCCTTCAATATTACAACGAGAAAGATCTGCGGTGTCATATTTTATGAATAAACTAACTTTTGAAATTAGACGCCTTTCTTTAGTCATTGTGAGGGTGAATAAAAGACACTGTTTGGAGACGGCCTGGTCTCAGGCTTCATTAAATGTTTATTGTCAGAGTGAAAAAACGTCCTGTATTCCACAGCCTTCGCTCCTGTTCTGAGGACATAATGCGCAGAGTTTCTTCTGATATATTATAGGAAGATATGGAATCACAGAACTGCGTTCAGATTGAGATCTAATGTAATACTCATGTCACCTCATTTAGCAGACACGTGCATGGCCAAAAATTCCATTTGTTTGACACACTAACATCCCATTAGGGCGCCGATAACAATTACCGAGCTTTTTAATTAGTGTCTTGTTGTATTCCGTTTATTAATTTTCCAAACCACAGAGCATGAATTATTTAATAAACTATAGTAAGGGTATTTACATTTAATGTTCAAGTAGAATCATAGCCGAAATAATGCGACATTTATTAAAAAGTATCACTAATATTATTAATTTTATTATTATATACCGTATTGTCTCATATTTGCTATTTTGTCTGTACTGTATTCTGTTAAACTAAAGACATGTTCTTGTTAACTGTTAAAAACTTGAATTTCGTGATAAGGAACTATTTTTACTGGCCTAACGGAATGCACAGTCTACACTGAGAATTCCAGATCATGGAAATGAAGAGAAATAAAATGTATAAATAATGCATGTTTCCAGAGTAATGACTGTATATCAAAGATGTGCGCTGATAAGGAAGCCAATCAAACCACTGTAAGAGAAAGAAAGAAGGGCAAAATGTTTTTGGATCGATTTTGTCTTTCAAAGCAAACGAGGGTTGGGCTAATATTGCGTTATATTTTAATCATTTGTTTATTTATTTAAAATTTTCGCGCCATTGTATGTTAATTATCAATTAGCCTATGTTTTAATTATGGCATAAAACTTTCTTACGCCATCGTTTCTCCGTTTTTCTATTAGTATTTAACGAATACTTTATGTAGGCTATATTAAATGTAATTGTGCAAAGCACTATTTAAAAAAAAAAAAGAACTGGTGTAGATAGCAGTGGGTGTGTGCTGATCATTTTGAATTGTAATAATAATAATGCACACATATTACATTTCTCGCTGATGTGTAAATGTAAATAATAGGCTGAATATATGTGAGAACGAAAAATGTGTCTGCATGTGTTCTGTGGAATAAAATTCTCATCCAATACACCTCAATGACAGCCTCGACTTTGATTTTCCATCGTTTATTTAGAAGATTGCCGGGACTTGTGTCCCTGCAGCTGGATTTGGCTTACAGAATGGAGAAAAGTTTGGATGATAAGATGGTAAGACAGCAGACTGTTGGACAGGTGCACAGGTATGACAGAGTGAGACGTCTCGTGATGCGCACGTGGCCGCTGTTTGTAAACATACTTGTGCACAAAATAAAAATCATTACAACTTTTTCTCAGGAACAATTAACACGACAAACAACGTTGTGTCTTTATGTGAAAACAGGCATTAAACAGTGACTTACACCATCCACAAAGGTCTACCAGTAGATACTCTATGTAGTGCTTGGTATTTTTTTTTTTCCTTTCAATGCATAGAATGTTTGCTCTGCAAACCAAAGTATACAAACCAACGAAATTATATTTTAGGACAATTTTCCTTTAGAATGTAAGTATAATCATCTTTATCATGCGAGTTAACTAATATCCGCAGAGGAAGAATTCTGGTTTGCCCAAATAACCATATTAATTCAAATAAATAGAAAATAAAACAAACCGGGAATCGAGTTTTGCACGGTGAGCAAGTGTCATTTGTACGTATATTCATATATATATATACAAAAGCATTTGAATATATCTAACCGATCTAAACAACAGTAGATTTCAGTGCAATTCCAACAAATACGAGCGGTGGTTGCCACCTTTATTATTTAAAGGGACTCTGTATAATTTTCTTTTCCTACTGATTTGTGAATTCATCAGAGCAGACCTTTGAAACACTGAATGATCACATTAGTTCATCAGCAAGACTGTGAAGAAGGGATCTGCTTTGAACACGTTTAATAATCAAAAATATAGCAGTTCCCTGTACGAATGAATAAATACACAAATATGCCGAACATAAATAAATACATACATCAATAAATAAATAAATAATTAGGATAGAGTTAAACTATGAGGTAATCCATCAATGGCTATTTTTCGTCATTCATCGCGGGGAGCGGAGAAAATAATAAAACTGGGTGTATCTAAGAAGAGTTGAACCGCAGAAAAGTAGTTCATCTGGATTACCTGTTATTTGCATACTTCACATTCACCAGTACAGTGAAAAGAAACACGAGTTGTGAAAAGAAAAGGGTACTAATCATGAGCACACGCGCAATTTGAGCCAAAGCGATGTTCCTTGGTCCCCAAAAGTCAGTCAGTTTCGTTTTGTTTTCTCCTAGAAGAATATAGTCCATCAGTGAGCCGCGGAAAATTTCAACCTCTTCTGTTTTTGTCTTTGGTTGCAAAACCATACTCGCACCACGTTCTTTTTGAGGTCCAATTTCTCAGCTATAGCCGCAATTTTCTCCGACGACGGCCGGGGCTGCACCGCGAAATACGCCTCCAGAGATCGCTTCTCCGGGGCCGCTATGGAGGTCCGCTTGCGCTTCTTCTCGCTGCCGTTGAAAATGTCGGGTTTGCTCATTTTCTCGCGCTGGGCACCCTCGGCCTCCTCCAGCCACGCCTGGAGGATGGGTTTGAGCGCGATCATGTTGTTGTGCGACAGAGTTAGAGACTCGAAGCGACAAATGGTACTTTGGCTCAGGGAGCCCACGCCTGGGATCTTCAAGTTAGCCAGCGCGCCCCCCACGTCCGCCTGCGTCACCCCGAGCTTGATCCGCCGCTGTTTGAAGCGCTCCGCGAACGCCTCCAGCTCCCTCGGGTCCGTGTCCGAGTCGTTAATGGAGGGCAGTCCGTTGTTGGCGAGTCCCGGCGCGCACTGGTGCGCACCGCCGTGGTGGCCCGGCAAGAGGCCGTGGTGCGTAAGCGGCGAGTTCATGTTCATAGCAGCCTGGTGGGACAGGTGGGTGAGCCCGTGCATGTGGGAGTGCGGGTGGGCCGACGTGGAGATCAAGCCCCCGCCGCCGCCGCCTCCTCCGCCGCCTCCGCCGGCCCCCTCGTGCGCGCTGGGCATGAGCGCGAGCGACGGCGAGCCGATGTGCTCCATGAGGTCTGGCGGCTCCAGGTTCTGGTGGTGGTGGTGGTGATGGTGATGGTGGTGGTGGGCGAGTGGCACGGTGGAGGCAGACGAGCATGGCACGGTGTTCATCGTGTGGTACGTGGCGTCGGGCTTGAACGGGTGACTCTTACCCTGGGACACCGCGATGTCCACGGCCGCCAGAGCTTCGGCGCGGGCCAGGAGCGTCTCATCCAGACTGGCGAAGATGTTGCTCTGGAGCTTTTAGAGTCGGAGAGACGGGGGGAAGAGAAAGAGAAAGGGAAAGAAAAGGGAGATGTCAGCTGGGGAATAGTGTCAACACACATAACACAGAGAATATTCCTTTTAAGAGGCTTCCAGTCATAAAAATTAATACAAAAAAAAGGCTGAAGCCTGAGCCTTCAGTGAGCATGCCTTCAGAAAAGATCACAGGCGTGCAGATGATTGCTGTGGAATACATGAAAAAAACATTAAGGCGGTGTATGCGCCTCCAGCGCTCATCCTCGCGCGCGCAGGAGAAGAACGCGGGAGGAGAAACGCAGAAGTTTTGGAGCTCGTTTACCTGTGGAGTCTGCAGACAGGCTCTCCTGATCGCCTCCGAGCTCGAGTGCAGAGTTGTGTACTTGTGCTCAGGTAAGCTGGGATGCATGGCGAAATGAGGCTGTTTGCTGTTCATGGACATCATGTTTGCGCGGAATCCGGCGCAGATAAAGTGCGCGAAAAGCAAAGCGAGAGTCCGGCGGCGCCTCTTCTGGCGTCTCGCAGCAGTCAGGCGGATGCGGTGGCGCTCGGCTGCTGATGGTACAGAGGAGATGCCCGCAGTGTGTGTGTATGTGTGTGTGTCTCTCTCTGTTTGGCTGTGCTGTGTGTGGATGAGGAGCGCTCTTACACCTGAGTCCCTCACATCTCGTCCGGCAGCCTCGCCTATTCTCGCGAGACGAGAGCGATTGACTCTCTTCTCCTCCTCTCCTCTCATCTCGTCTCATCGCGCCTCTTCGCGTCTCATGTCCTCCTCGAACTGTAAATCGGCCTAACGACGGTGAGGGGGGCTTCCTTCCATGTACCTGTGGATTCTGCGCGCCTGCGCGCTGCCGCCACCGATTCAGAACGTAGTGGGGTTAAACATTGTGACGGTGGAACAGCTAATAACCATTCCATATGTAAATGAGGCCTGTTTAAATTTGTTTGTTTGTTTTTTTAAAGCACAGTACATTAAAAATACGTCAAAGACAATCGTTTAAGATAATTGTTCTATTTGAGCGGGGTTCTTTTTATTTAAATCAGCATACAATAAGTATAATTGTTCTTATATGAATGAATAAAATCTATTAAAATCTAAAAATGAAATATATACATATAGTTAAACAGAAAAATTATATAATCAATTTAAGTTTTTTTGCAGGAATAAAAAAAATCAATACATTCAGAATATTAATAAATGTCGTATTTGTTTAAACATTGTTGCCTAAATGTTTCTATTTAGCTAATGTTTATATACGAGTATTGACTGCTCCGCGTTGATTAAGCAACGTTAATCATAAATAAAATAAACGGAAAGAAAAACGAATAAAACATTATATAAAGAAGATCGTTTAGACATTTTATATTCAGGTTATGCTTACATAATGAATTATCTAAATATTAAATTTCTAGACATCAAAATATAATCTGTGCGTATTTATATAAATTTCAGAAGCAGAATTTGTATTCGGATATTTAAATTTCGCTCATGTTAATGCGAGTCATGGTGGCATTGTCTTGATTGATTACGCAACTTTAACTATCATGTATATTTCACTAAACTCTAATCACGACATGAATTTTTAATCGCCTAACGCTTCTAGTTGGCGCTAATGAAGTGTTAATTCACTAGCATTAATTAATTCTTTAAAAGACTGAAGGAGGTGGGTATTAAATAGGTTTGTTTAGTATTCCGGTGATGACGCAGGAATAATTTACCGTTAAACACAGAAAGACATGTTTTTGCATATGCTATTATTAAAATGAGGACAATCACAGCTTTTATCATAACACAAAATTATGAAACCACTTGAAAATGAAACCATAAATTGTATGCATAACAGTGCTGTTTTATTTAGACAACATCCAAGTACAACAACGCAGAAATACTTGAAAAATAGAAAATGACAATATTTTCAAACCTTCTGCACAAATATAATTTATTATTTCTACAGTTCAGTTCCACATAATTCTGCACAAGCACAAAAGCATTGAAATTCCATAGGAAAAAAAAATCTGTTTAATTTCAAGTGAAAAGCAAAATGTTAACACCTTATCCCCTCAGGATACTGAAATGGTTTTTATAACATACAGTAACACCATCCAGCACACACTGCTGTCATAATAATGAACAGCGGGGCAAATTCATAATAAAAAGCTCTGATGGAAAGAAAGGCTGTTAAAAAGTCTCTGAGAATAAAGCCACTGAATTAGATCAAAATGGAGACCAAGCTGGAAAATACTTGAGATGCTTCTGTTTCTACTTTAGTTTTGAGAGTTTCGATGGACTGGAGATGGACAATCCTGGGGGACATTTGCGCTTGGTGGGCTGTGTGGGATTTTCCACCATAACTCCAGCTCTGTCACTGAACTCAACGACTGAAGCTTCCTCCTCTGAAGCCGTAGCAGCATCACAACGGGTGGTCTCCTGAGTCAAAGATGTGTTTTGGTGCTCTCTTGCTGTTCCGGGATCAGCCAAGAGGTTGCTACAGAAATCCAGTTCTGGTATTTGGGTGGCATCAAAGTCTGGAGATCGTGATGAAGGTGATAATGATGATGCCAGAGGAAGGCGAGAAACCTGACTGCAGGAGCTCTCGCCTTCAGCCATCATAGAGTCCAGCTCAGAGATCTTGTCCAAGTACGCCGCATCCATACAAGCCTCACTGTTACCTACAGGGTCCTCGGAGGGCTTGAACTCCTCTCTGTTTTCATCCAAATGGGGAAGTTCAGGTCCGCAGTCCATCCAGCCTCCACACAAGACCTCTTTGTTCAAACTCACAGTGGTTTTCTCACCAAAAGCAGCACCTTTGTTGGAGTTTGTTTGGAAGGACCCTGGGCTTTGGTTGACTGAGGATGAACTGGTTGGGCCCTGGCAATCATCAAAGCTGAGTCTTCTCAGGTAAGTGAGAGGTTTGAGACCTAACTTTCGGTCGCTACAAACCGCAGCAGGACTCTTCAAGCTCAGAGATCTGAGAGCTGAGGAGGGCGTAGAGGGAACCGTAACGTCTTTGAGTCCATCGTTCTTTGGAGTCAAGGTCCCTCCTAGATAGCTTGTTGTCAGGAGGCGCCCGTGGTTGTTGGGAAGCTCTGAACCCTTTTGGTCCAGGTCTGTGCAAACACAAGTTTCTTCCATTTCACTCAGGCTCCTTCGCATCTGGGCGATTCTTTCAATCCCTCCGTTTTGAGTCCCTCCTGAGGCAGCGTTTGAACAAACACCTTCTTCAGACTTAGGGCCGTCCCTCTGGTTCTGGGCTTCAAGCTCTTCGATGTATTTATCGCTGCGCTCCAGAGCTCTTTTCAGCTGCGCCACATCCCGCTCATACTGATGAATTTTAGCTTCAAGAGCCGCGACTGTATACCTGCCAAACCTCAATGTAAAACACAAACCACAAATAAGATACATTTTTACATCCGAGTAAGTCATACAGTGTAAACATAAATAAACACAACCTAAATAAATAGGAATAATCTATTTGTTGTTGTAATTTTTCAACCTAACTTGCTAAATGCAAGTCGGAAACCTCACAAACATCATATTATGAAGTAGTATGCTTACTTTTGAGGAGATCTGCTGTCCACTTCGGCTTTCAGTCGCATATTTTCCTGGATTAAGTCAAAAATTTGGGAGCGCAGAGTTTTGTTAGCCTGAGGGAAAGAAGCATGTTGCTTTCAGAATAGTTTTTTAACACAAATAATACTTTCCACTCATATTTCCAGTGGTCAGTCAAAATCCATATTCTAGATATATATATAATCTCAAGGTTTGCTATGTACATTTAAATAAGTTATTATTTATATTAATTTATTAAGTATGCACATTTAATAGTTTATTAATGGCAAATGAGACATTAAATCTCTCACATTACAGAAGCAGTAAACACTTCGTTTCATGCATTTACCCAGAATTTACTACAGAATATTTAAAATAAGAAAATGTGCATTATTCACTGACAGGAGAGTGTCAATTATCACATAACCAAATGAGCACGGTCAATGCATTGTATCTTAAAATGGCTAAAGTATGGGATTTTTGACCAATTTTCAAAAACGCAAACACATTCATACTTCTTTTAGCCTTTCGAGGTCCTGTTTGACCTTCCTGTGGAGGTCATTGGCAGCTCTCAGCTTATTGGCCGACTCCTCCAGAGCGCTCGGGTCGACAGGACTGGTTTCACTCTGAGGAACCAAGACCGTGCTCGGTTCCACAGCCGTCTTAAGTTGCATCTCAAGGCTCAGGTTTTTGCTTTTCAAGTCCTCGTTCTCTTTCAAGAGGGTTTCGATTTCATCCTGTAAGACAGATGATTCATAAGCGCAGTGAATGAACCTTCCTGGTTTTCGTTGCGTAGCTACCGAAAGACAATTTCTTACAGACACATTGTGTTGAAACATGATATTAACTCAAATTTGAAGTCTCGTGCATTAGTAATTCAAGTTATAATGAGGCCCAGATGGAATGGACCAGATTTATTTATAAAATTTATTTTGTCTGTGGTGTGGATTCAAACATGGCAAAAACTGGGCATTCCACTCTAAATTATACAGGAAATGCAAGCAAATTGTGTTCATCAAACCATTTCACTGTGCGTTTGACTAGAAGTACCTCATATTCTCGTAAAAGCAGCTCCCCTCGAGTCTTTCGGAGGCGTCTCTTCACAGAATCGCTCTCGCTGGACTCACAGTCAGTTGTGGCTCCTGTGAACACACACACACACACACATTTACACAGAAGAAGACATTTAAATCACACTTATCATCCCACATAAAACTTAATTCTGCAGCTTTGTATTATTTTAACAACAATGATTGTGAGGTCAGCTGACATTACCGATGATTTCTCTGCAGGGGTTTTCTGGAGTGATGGCCACTCTACAGGTGGGGCACTGACTGCTCTTCTCCAGCCACATTTTGATGCAGTTGGAGCAGAACACATGGTTGTTGCAACAAATGACTGGCTGACGGACCTTTGAGGTGTAGATCAGAACAAACAGGTAAATGCAAAGTGATCATAAATCATCAAACACACCATTGATTGAATGGCTATTTCATTACAATTATTTGTTTGATTAAATGTTTTTAACACAATGTATGCGTAAGTATATTTATTCCTTTTTCCTGTTCATTACTGCTCTGAAACAATCTATATAAGCAATTTGCCCTGCCCACCTTAATCTCTGACCAATCAGATCAGTGACACATGACATGTCAAGTACTGTTTGCAAATAAGTTTGCATTAACTGAAACTTATACAACTTTAACGCATTTCATCACTCTTTAACTCTCTGTGAATATTTCAGGGTATTCTGAAATAACTAAATCATTTATTGTTGAGAAAACAAAAACTGGCCTCAGTGTGTTCAACTATAGAAAGCTATCTCTGCTGTAAGTTATAGAAAAAACTGTTGTCTGTAAAATGCACCTATTTACACATTATCTTCATTAATGCAAGATTAAATAGTGGTGCATAGTGGTAAGCTAATTTTTGTAAGACGAAACATGAAGCTGACGCACACACTGCACAAGCTTCTGTGTGTGTATTTTCTTCTGTCGTGTGTATAAAGTTTGTTTTGAAAGTTTGTTACCTTTCCGAGGCAAATCTGGCAGGATATCGGTAACGTCAATGAAAGAGTAACGTTTTGAAAACTTTGCGCCATGATTTAGTCCTCACGCGTGAAACATGATCCAAAACTCCCTCCAACAGAAACAAAGTAACTAGCCGCACACGCGACTACGGCAAGCGAGGAGTACTAAACTACTATAACGAAACGCGTCCTCCATAGAATACTACACATACAGCGGTTAGCTTGAATTATTCATGCGTTTCTGAAGTAAGAACGTAAGTACTTATGTAATAAATCTTGTTTTTATAGAATTGTTGGTCAAAGCGAATTCAAAAGTAGGCTATCGGCTATTAATACTCCGGAATAAAATCTAAATTTCTTTGGAGAAAAAAATGGTAATGCATGCTTTTAGTAATCACTAGCAATAATAATAATCAAAGTTGCAACTATTATTATAAGTTCTATTAGTATAATAATTAGTGCACAGTTAGATTAGTGGATGTAGCCTAATATTAGGCCTAGTAGATAATAATAATAACCATTGTTACTGGTGGTGGTGTTATATTTTATGTACATGGTCAATTGCAAATGTATTTATACTTGGCTGAATTGCATCTTAAATCTGAAATCACAGGCTGATGTCTGAGTGATCAGATTGAGATCCATTTCAAAATGTGTACTGAAGGGGATTTTTCATGGATGAGATAGCTGATGAGAATATGCAAAATAATGTATAAAGTAATCAAATGTCTTAATGCTAATTTATGTGTTTTCTAATATTCAGAATACTTTTTTGATATATTAAAAAATAGCATTTGTCCCTCCTGTTCTGCTGATGCGTCTTGCCTCTTTGTTTCAAGAGTTTTATCACAACAGTGCAAACCTTTAAAGGTTTTACTTCATTTTTATTTGATCTCATAATTCATTGGTCATTGCCAAATGATGGCTTTATTATCCTATAATGACAGACCCAGTGGCTGAGCGCTTGTGAGATAACTTCATTAGCATCGAACTGATGCAAAACAATGTTGTACATTGATTGCATCAAGCGGACTATTGGTGCAGCGACTACATTACTGTCATTTGTTGCAGGTCTTTCATGTCAACACAGCGCATGGCGACTTGACTTTGTCTAGACCATGAGTGCTCTGACTGTATGCCAGGAGGTCTGAAACTCAGAATTAGACATTTGTATGTGCAAACATTCCTGGAGAGAGAGAGAGTTTGCACGCTTTTGTGAGCAAAGACCAGATTGCTGAGCATGCGCTTACATAATAACACAAATTTGCCTTGTTTTCTTATTTTTACAGACCCCCTCCCTCCCCTTTTGTCTCCTGTCAGTGAGATCAGCATCTCAGAAATACACACAAAAATCGCTTGCTACTCACTTCATCGTTCGTAAGTGGAACAAGAGCTGTGTCAACAAGAGACGTCCATTTCATCATGAAGTCTCCAGTGAAATGAGTCATCCAGCACAGTGAAGACCTCATCACATGAGCCTACAAAACCACCCATTCTGAGATGAGAAGCTCACCATTTCTGTTCTTAAGAGAGAGGTATGAGTTGATTTGCACTGATGATGACTCATTTATTATATTACACACTGATGTTTGAAGTTTGGGGTCGGTACTATTTTTTAAACGTATTTGAAAGCCTCTTATGCTCATGAAGGCTGCATTTATTGAATTAAAAATACAGTAAAATCTGTTTTCTATTTGGATTTATTTTAAAATGCAATTTATTCCTGCGATGCAAAGCTGAATTTTCAGCATCATTA
>JAUCMS010000105.1:1591214-1614620 GCA_032357445.1 Enteromius radiatus | reverse complement strand
AAAGTTTAAATTGTCGCGCTGTTGTGACGACGCATGACACGTGACAACATCAATATGGCGGATGTAGTACGTCCGAACTCCATTCATACTATATAGACCGTACTGTTTTAACGGTCGGGTAGGACATTCAATTTTAAATGTAGTACCTACTTAAGCAGTATGCAATTTTGGACACAGCAATTAATTGTTAATGTGAGTCACTGTCGTTCATTCTACCAATTTGTTCGAAAACAAAGAATCGTTAAGGAAGAAACATGATTATGAGTGAGTCATTAAATCATTTGTTTAACTGGCTTGTTGAAAAAACAAAACACATGATTTGTCAAAAACAGTGACCAGGCTTTTATGTGTGTGCGTAATCAGTATGTGTGTGTGGTGATGAGGTGCAGGTGTGTGTGATCAGTCTTAGGTATGGGGTGATATGGGAAATGGAGTTTCTGTGATAAAGGTGAGGCCTCTGGAGGGGCTTTTGGGCACTCCAACAGGAAATCATGAGAGGTGCTTAACATTTGGAATTGTAATATTTGTTTAATAATTACATGTATTTCTATTATTTTATATTAAAAGAATTTTGATTATTAAAAAAGTGGCAACATTTCTAATTTGTGTTAATGTAATGTAACTTAGTTATATTGTTCATATATATATATATATATAATTTATTTTATTTGTTTATTTTTATTATACATACATTATGTATAATGACTTGTTTATATCATCCGGTCTGTTTCTACATTTTTTTTATTATTGTTATGCTTCCTAGCACTCAGACAGCACCCTGACTGAAACGTCCCAGTGTCTGTGTTGACACATTTGCTCATGAAATATTTCTTCTGAGTGTTTCTGGACGTCATCCTCAGTCTTGATAAGTGCTCAAGCTAATTCTGTCCAGACGGAGGACTGTCGCTGCTCATCAGAGAGAGATCTCAGCATAAACCTGGACCTTCAGCAGGGAACATGTGGCCTTGCACTGTCCTTTACCAGAATAACATGTCCTGTAGCAAAAACCTTGAATCGCTTTATCCTTTTATGTGACTAAAAAGTCCTAAAAGGGCACATATCTCAAGCGCTTTTGAAATACAATAATCTATCACTTGCAATTCCCAACCACAGATGTGCTTAACAACAAAACATCCACTGTGTCCATCATTTTGCACTGTATCCAGATCTCTCCTGACATTCCAGCACTGATCTTATAGCCGTCTATTAATCTAGTGCATTACAGCCGTTCAGTCTCTCTGCAAACAGCCAAGCAGCCCAGAGAGGCTCGTTCAGTCTCTCACCGGCCCAAATCTGATTATGCTGCTGTGAGGAGTCGTGGCCCCTGGCCAGAGCCAGCAGGTCCAGTGCGAGGCCGCTTCACTCCGCCACAGACTCACACCTTCAGATGTGTCTTAATTATGTGCGTGTGTGTAGAACAGGTGGAGCAGATGTGCAGTACAAGGAGCCCTGCAGCAACGTGATCCAGACCTGTGAAATTTTATAGCATTTAGATCAGGCAAATGGGTATCACGTTAAATTAATAGAGCAGATAATATGACATATGGAATTCCAAACAACATGGGATTAAGAGCTTGTTTGATGAATTTCCTGAAACGTCTAGAAATCTGGTGTTGCTTTGCTTGAATTAAAAGTAGGGAGCTTAATTCTTTACAATGTTATTTTTTATTATTTTATTATATTATATTGTTAATGTTTATACTGTATTTCTCTTTTAAGGAAATTAGTATTTGATACAATATTCTTCTATGTTTTTTTTTAATGATTTTTTTATAATAAATTTTTTATTATTTTTTTATTAAAAAAATGTTTTATTTACTTAATTTTTTGTGTCAGCAGTAATTTTAGTTTCTCATGGTTACCAAGACATTTATTTCAACCAAAAACTTTATTTTATCATCTAAAATAAATGTATTTTATTTACTTTTTTTCTCTCTAATGAATGGAAAGTTCAAAAGAGCATAGTTTATTTCTTTTGTAACATTATAAATACAGTATCTTTATTGTCCCTTTTAATCAAATTGTTTCATTTTTTGCATCAACAATGCAAAGTCAACTTTTTTTGAATAATTTTTTGAATAATTAATTAGTTATATATACTTACTATATGGTTAGGGTTTGGTTTGGGGTTACTTACCTGTAATTATGCATAATAAATTGTTAGTATAATAGTAAGTGCATGTAATATATGTAACAAAGACACCTTCAAATAAAGTGTTACCTAAGTTTTTAGATGTACAAATATTCAATATATTCTCCCAATTATTACTAGGTTTGTTGCATGTGCATTTCTTATAAAAGTTGGTTTTAAATGCAGCACAGCTCATCATGCCACAGGACCTTTCATTTCATGTCAACAGCCCAAACACGAATGAATGTGAGATGTGAAGAATGGTGTTTAATAACTTGTGGGACACTGAGGCAGACTGAAAGTGTGGAGTGAATCACAGATGGCACAGACTGAGGAATGATCTTTCTTCTGTTGGATTAATTATTGAGTCTGAACTCTATGGCTATTGTTTTGAGCGAGGATCTTCAGGGCATGTGGCTCCTAACAGGAAGTGTCACATCCACATCTGTTAGAGTCTTTTAGTGGGGCTGAAAGGTGGGCTTAAAACAGCTTATTTGGCATTTTCTACATCTAAGTTATGTTTGCTTACTGACCTTTCTCACAGCTGACAGTTTGCAGCAGTAACGCTGTCCTCGGGTCTGGCTGGAAGTTTATGAGTTTGGAAGTCTTAATTACAAAGTGAGGTGTTTGAGCAAGTGCTTTTGTTTGGAATCAAGTTTGCATGTTCTTTTTAATCACTTCTTGACTTACACATACACTTCCATTCAAAAGTTGAGTTGGTAAAAATAGAATAAAAACAGAAATATTGTGAAATAACAATTTAAATTTTTTTTTTGAGCATATTGTAAAAAGTAAGTTAGTCCTGCGCTCATTTTCAATCATTACTCCAGAGACATATGATTCTTCAGAAATCATTATAATATGCTATTTTGCTGCTCAAGAAACATTTCTGATTATTATCAACGTTGAAAACAGTTGTGTTGCCAAATATATATATTTTTTTAAAGAAATAAAGTAAAAAGTAGTTTGTTTTGAAATATAAATATTTTGTTATACATTTTATATACATTATAAATATTTTTACTGTTATTTTTTATACATATTTGCTAAATAAAAGTAATTATTTCATTTTTATTTATTTATTTATTTTTGTTGTTTTTATTAACATCACTCTGTTTAAATTTATTGCAACAATAGTGGGAAAAAAAATATTAATTTGAATTGTTAATTGTTTAATTTCCCACTTAGCTTCATTAAATCCAACCAAATCTATTAAATTCTGCCTCTAACTCAGAAAGTCTGGGCTCAAAGAAAGTACACTGCAAATGTTTGACTGTATTCACGTGTACCTATGATTAACCCAACACAAAATATGAATAAAAATAAAAGAATCACTGCTCTCTGATTGGTTGATCAGCCTAGCCGATGCGTCGATGCCTGTGTTTGAACACTTTATGTGACACAGTGTATATCTCTGATGCAAACGCATACCGAATGCATGCTTTTCATGAGCTGCACCACTCGTGTATGTCGTGTACGTGATGTTGTGAGAGGTTTGCGAGGCTCTGCTGATGGGTGATGCCATGGCTGATGATGATGTAAGCGCTCTTTATTTAGAGCCTTTATCTCAGAGCAGCCTGCAGTAACACAGGGAGGATTTCATTTCCCTCTGCGGACGGGACAGGACGGGATGGGATGGGGCGGGATGGGAGGGGAGGGCATATCTCTTACAGTGTGGCCTGGGCAGCACAGGACAGATCTCTTTACTTAGCAGCTAATTGATCGAGGGGAGGAGGAGGAGGAGGATGTGGAGGAGCGGGTCGAGAGGTTGATGGTGTATGTGTTCTGCCCCATCAGGAGCAGGTCAGCGTACTCGCACCCCCCTAACCCTGCTATTGATCATGTAATGGTACGGTCCACAACCCTTAACCTTCTAATCTCATCTGACTCTGCGGCTCATCGCTGCCAAGTTCTGTCCATTCGCCAGCAGATGGAAAAAGGAACGGAAAAGTGTTTCTTTGCCTTTAGGTGAATGTACTCTCCATTTCACTGAACGCTTTTGTGAAAGGTCACACAGTTAAAGTGAAGTACAGTTGAACTGTTTAATTACAAAATATCTTCCAGCTTCTAGAAGGTGTTTTAAAACATCCAAACTAGATTAGCTTCAGGATCCAGATTTTATTTAGTACAATAATTGTTAGATCGCAATAATTTTAGGTTTCCAAAATCACTAAAACTAAAATAAACTATAAGAAACACTTTTTTATTCGAAATAGAATATAAACAATGTAAACATATTTTATTTCAACTAGTTGCACAAGGCAACATTTCTCTTTTTAGTTTAACTTGAAGTGCTAAAATAACCAATTAATAAAAATAACGAAAAGCTAGGAAGGCATTAAAAAACTAATATAGATAATAAAACTAAAAATGAAAACAGAAATATAAAAAATAAATCTAATTCAAAATATTAACAAATCTATAGTATATCAATGATAAATGAACACTGCTAAAAGGAAACAAAAGGTTTTTAAGATAGAACTCTTACATTTAATAATATTGTATATAATATTTAATAATATTAACATTTTTGTCCTCTTTGTAAGAAATCCTGTATTTTATTTATTTTGCAGAATTCAATTTTACTCGTGAAATTTGTCAGCAATTTCTGAGTGAAAATTGTTTCCAAGTAAATCCTACACCATATTTGTTTTACTTTTAAGTGTAGTGTTTGATTGGGCATAATTATACATTTTTGATGTCAACAACTAGAAGTGTGGGATGTATTGTCTCTTGTTTTATTTTGTTGTCCAGACTATGCATATGGTTAGTTGTAATAATTGCATTATTTCAGTTTATCATGCATTTTTCTCATAGTTCCAGTCTTTAGGCTGTGATGCTCCAGCTGAGAACCAGTTGAGAAAAATAAGATTTATATGAAAATATATGAAAAAATCCATGGTATCGTCGTCATGGTACTGTCCGGAATCTTTTAGATCAGTAATCCATGAGCATATAAATCTCTTTTCTTGACGGGCTATGGTTTAAAAGGACTTGTCTGTCCGTGTCTTCCTCAGATCATCACTCAAACAGTCAGAGGTGTTTGTCGTGATGTGAGCAGGTGTGGGCGGGAACTTCTGGTGTGTGAAATAAAACCTGGCTGGATAGGCTGTGAGTGTGTGTGTGTGTGTGTGTGTGTGTCTACCTGTTTGTATTGAATAGTGCCCATTAATAATTTAGCTGCATGGCTGCTGGCTATTATTACAGAAAAATAGTGCAGTGCGTTTGGACACATGCCTCCTGCTTGTAAGTCAATAGAGAACAGTTCACCCAGTAGGACCAGGACAGAGCTCTCAAACCCGTGACAAACTTCTCGGCTTTATGTCTTTGTCTACAGTTTCCATTACAGAGGCCTTTGCATAGGGTGTGCTTTAGGAAAGAAGCTCAGTATTATCACTGATATCATACGCTCAGGGCCTGGGATGAGGGTTGTTTTAGTAAAATAGGCCTCTCATATTTTATGTTATATATCTAATTCATCATGGTGTAAAGTGATTGTATTTGCATGAATGTTTTTGAAGGTTACAGCCAGTTTAAAAAAGGAAAAAAAAATACGGGTGTTAATATTCATTTATTGTATGAAAAAAATGTATATGTTCAAAAACCATGCAAGTTCAATGAAAATAGGCTTCTGTGTAAGTTAGAGAAAATATTTATTTATTTTTAATTTTTAGAAATTAATACATTTTATTTAACAAGAATGCATAAAAAATTAAAAGTGACAGTTAAGTACAAAATTGTTACATTTCTGTTTCAAATAAAAGCTGTTCTTTTGAACATTCTATTCATTAAAGAAAATGTAGCACAAACAAATAATATTGTTTTCAATCACTACATTAGAATGATTTCTGAAGGATCATGTGACACAGAAGACTGGAGTAATGATGCTGAAAATTCAGCTTTGATCACAGGAATACATTGCATTTTAACATATATTCGAATTCAAATTATATTCCACAATATTGCTGTTTTTATTGTCTTTTTGTTCAAACTTGTTGAGCAGAAGAGATTACTTCAAAAACAAGACTTTTGTCTGACCTAGACTGCATTAATTTCAGGTTACGGGTTTGACAGGTTTACACTTTGGTTGAATCCTGAAGCAAAACCAACAGAGAAGCAGTGATCTAAAGCAACGACATTCATACATATTTAAGCATGGCTTAAGTGTCCAGATCCACTGTATGGGCATTTGCGCCTGAGATGTGTCTCATCTGAAATCTTCAGATGCTGAAGTGCGTTTCCTTCCTCTGACATCTCCATTCCTCTGTTCCTTCTGCTTTCTACTCTCTCTCTCTCTCTTTCTGTCTCTTTAGAGAGGAGACCATTTGTTTCTTTTTTGAGTCTGTAGAGATGCGCTAGTGTTTGGTGGGCTGTAAGGTGAAGGGTGTAGATTGAGGGCAGATTTTGGCCAGTTCCGCATGCGTTTGATACGGTCTGTTATCGATACCGGGCCTGGATGGAGTCGAAATTGTTTGCCGAGTTAATAGCGGTTTGATGATGTCACTGTCAGTGACCTGGGGAAAAATTGACCCCGGTGCAGCAAGAATCGCTAAAATGCCACCCGCGCAATTACGAACTACAGGCCCCAGAGGTCCGCTGCGTTTTGTTTTATGTCCTTCAGAGACACACTCGCACACAAGCTCTTACGCATGGATAAAGACTCCATCCATCGCCGTCTCTCTCTCTCCTGAACACGCACATGCAACACACTTACTGCAAATAACACAAAATACTTGCATTGTGCATTTTGGGTTTTATCGGTGACCTGCATTCGAGTGTGTGCGTGCAACAGAAATGGGGCAGTTACTATGACGATGAAATTCCAGGCGCATCATTTATTCATTAAGAGTAAGACAGCATTACATCACCTCGCACTCACTATTTTCACGATTTAGTGGCTCTTTTCCCTTTTTTCATGTTCGCTAATGGGGCTTTTGATAGGCCTGTTTGGAAACAGGAAGCTTTTTTGGTTAGTACGGGATAAATGTTGACAATCAGCGGGAGTTTTTATGACGGCGTTTTGCGGCACCTGCCTGCATTTGTAATGCTTACAAATCTCATGTGATCTGGAAAGCACGCAAACGCTTCTAACAGCGATTCTAGGGTGTTCGCGAGCACATCCCTCTTCAACGTAACAGTCCAAATAGGCTTGTAGTGTATCTATTTGTTTTATCTGTGTATTGTGTTTTTTTCTATCCCTTTCTGTCCTTTAAAAAGAAAAGACGGAAGAAGGAGCGGAAAGAGAAAATCCTCAGGAGGCATCTATAATTCATGGCTTAGCTTAGTGGCTGGGAAAGAGCGCCATACTGCTGTTCTGAGCTTTATTTGCTGATACCCCCCTTTTCTCCACACACTTCCACTCACTGGCTTTACACGGCCGTGGATTGAGTTTACACGCAGACAAAAGTTGGGTCAGCACAGGTGCAGGGTTCACATGGCTCTGGACCTCTTCAAACATATGCATTTCTATTGTTCCACCTATTTTTATTCCGTTGCCTGTTTATGTTTATTTTATTTAATTCTTATAAAACTATTAGAACTAGTGAGTCAAGACCCCAAATTGCATCACTGAATTGCTGTGATTGATTAAAAACACTTTTTATCCTGTTCATTTTTTGTATAATCAAAAAAAAAAAAAAAAACAGGAAGTGACATCATTTTGGAGGGAAAATAACAGGACAAACGTGAGTTGGTTTGTTTCGTGCAAGAACATTCCATCCTGTTAGTACCAAAGTCATAAATAAGTAAATAAATAAGATATAAGTATAAACATTTTTAATTAAAAAACTAATTTTGAAGTAATTCTGTAAAATCATTATTAGCACATTTCATGCAGTGCAATGAGTGAACCAATGTTTTGTATACCAATTTGATGCAATGCATCAAACTTTATCCTGTTTTGCTACAAATTCTATCACCTGGATAAAGAAATTGTCTGTTTGTGATTATAATTCTGCGTACTGGTGCGAGTGTGCAGTCGAAGGTAAAAGTATTGGCTTGCGGTGTTTGATTTGAAAGATATTTTTGACTTGCTTTTATATGATAAACAGCTGTGTTGGGTCACCACTTGATGTGAAGCTCTGGTTTAGTGTTCTGTTCCCTCTCTGTTTGGATTGCTGTCCTGCCGTCATGAATAATAGAGTTGAGGAGTCCCGTGCGTGCGCCATGGCATTGTTCACAGTTTGTGTCACACCAGCGCATGGTTAACTAGGCAAAACAAAAGCTTTTCAATATTTAGTGTGTTAGGGACGCCGCTGCTGCAGACAGGACTGAGGGAGAAACACACTCATATAACACAATTTACTTTAATTATGTCTTTAGAATTTAAGAGTAAAAAGTTTGCTTTAATTTTGAAATCAGATGGTTAATCATCAAATTATAAATTATTACTAGTGGAAAACTGACACTGCCATTTATTGTAAGACATCATTATGTACTTATCACTTGATTTATTTCATATCATTAAGCAAAAATGTATCTGTACCTTTATAATAGACATGAGTCATTTATCAGTGCAGAATATAATCATCTTATAGATCATTTTAAGATGAAAATGTATTTTATCGCAAAAAGTAAACATTATTTTATTACAATATCACTATTAAGTGACTTCATGCATTAAGTTTAGATTTTTTGGTTTAAAACAGAAACTTGTAGACTACAAAAATAACAATTCGTTATGTTTTTATCTTTGTGTTGTCTCCCCAAAGCTTCAAACAAAGCATATTTTCTAGGGAATATTGTTTTAACTGGTTACGGTGTGATTTCTAACTTTTGACAGTATATGCATAATTTACTGTAACATCATTCTGGAGGAAAAGCAATATCACAAACATCAGTTTTGGCAACACATTTGATGAATTCTGTGATGTTGTGTTATTGTTGTGTGCCTTGTCATACGCTGGAATATTCCACATCAACATTATAACAAAAAGTTACAAACAAAGCTATTAGCTTTAGCTAGATCATTGCTATTTTGAGAACAACCAATACAATTTTTTACTTGTTCGTGAAGGGTTTTTTTTAAGTCGACGTATATTCCAAAATATATCAGTTTTTACTGTGTTAAAAAAGGTATAGATTGACTCACATCAGGATTTTCAGCTAAACTAAATAATAAAAGCTTAGAATAAAAATGAATACATTGGCATATTTTGAATATGTAACACGAAATATAAACTGGCTACAAAAGAAATACATTATTTGCTCAGACGTTCTGACTTGTAGCTAGTTAGTAGTGACAGGACTAAAGAGTTTAGTTTTGATGTCATATACAAGCTTTGTTTGTTAAAATAGTTATAAATCAAAGCCAAAGAGCCAGGCTCTATAGTCTTGCTGTCATCAGGCAGGAGCTGCAGTGCTGTAACGCAGGTGTCTCTGATTCTGTACGGACCCATTGGCCATATATGATTTCAATACTCGGACCAATCAGAACCCTGAAGGATGTTCTGTGGCTTCTCTCAGCTCTGATTATGACTCACGGTGGTATTTTTATGCAAATGGTGCTTTGCATTATTGAGTTGAAAGACTGTCAGAGTGCAACATAGCCCAAAAAAAGTGTGATTAAACATATAGATGAACATTCTGGAGATTTTATATAGGTCAGTAAAGCAGAGTCAGTGCAGAGAGACACATTCAGATCTAACCGCGGGCCCTTAATGGCCCTCACAGAGCCCAGGGGCCTCCCGCTGAGTTCCCAGCTAATTACTCAATGCTTAATTGAGCCTGACTCAACATGCCTTAAATCAGACTCAACCAGATCTCATCCAACTCGAATCAAGAGATGGAATTATGTCTCAGAAAAAAAGCTATGAAACTGTCACTGAGGTGGTTCCGTTTCCAAAGGGACCAATATGTATCTTTAAAGTACTAATATCAAAAAAAATTTCAGAAGTTTATCGATAACTTTAATAGAATGTTTCTTCAAGGTCTTTTTGTTCTCGAAAAACCTCGTTTATAAAATTGTTTTCTTCAACATTTTAGTTGCATGTTCATGTAACGTTTTTTAAATGTTGCTATTCAAAAAAGAACATTCAAAAGTAACATTCGCAAAATGGAATGTTCTCTTAACATGAGCTTAACCAAGAGAAAACATTTTTTAAACATTTAAAAAATAACCATCTTTATATGCACTTTTATAACTTATGAGCATACTTTAGTTAGCTGGGCTTAGGAACACATGTCAACTTCAACTTTTGTTTTTCCTTTTTTACCTTTCTTTCTGAGAGTGTAATTTTTTTGTTATATATATGACATATAGTTCTCAAGTGACTGTACACTAAACAGTAAGTACTGTATACATGACATACAGTATGTTGCATGTATGGAGGTTCTGGAGGGTCAGGACAGAATGACATCACCCCCTCACCCCTCATGAAATGACCACATTAAATCAATGTATGGATCCTGCCACCTACTGCCAATACTGAAAATGACATCTAAGAGCTATTAAGTGAAAAGCAATGTGTGCTATTCATCAACATACTGCACAGGCTTCAGAGATAATGAGCAGATCTACCTCAGGATGGTTGGCATGTAAGACAGGGATTCATTTGTGCGTTTTAATATTTCATGCTATTTCGCTTTTTTTCAATAAATAAAAAATAATTAATTGAAAAATAATTTTTTTCAATTAATAATTTGTTAATGTTTCTAAAGTCTCTTTTGCTCACCAACACTGCATTTATTTGATTGAAAATACAGTAAACACGTGACATATTATTACCATTTATTATATACCATCATTACCATTATTTTAGCAAAGCTGTTTTGCTTTAAGCATTTCACACCATTACTGAAATGATTCTTATCATGATCGTATCAATGTCTTTGTGGAAACAGTGATAAATATTTTTTTAGGGATTGAAGAAAAGAAAGTTCAAAAGAACCATATTTATTTAGGGGGAGAGAAAGTTAAACGTCTTTGCTGTGAATTTTGATCAATTTATTGTGTTCTTGCTTAATTTAAAAAATAAATAAATAAATCATACTAGCCGCTAACTTTTGAACAGTAGTGTATTTATGTGCATATTTAATATTGCTATTATGTTTACTGCTCATATGCACTAATACAGACAGACTGGCCTCTATTGGACATCATCTGCTATTGCAACATAAGCAATGGCTATGATCTATATGATTATTATTATTATTATTATGACATTTCTAATCAGTGTAAAGACACACACTAGAGCAGATGTGCAAAGTTCATTAGCAGCTTTAGCGACATTATTGACAGGTTTTAAAGTCGTACAGTTTCTCCAGTACAGTCTAACCACTGGGTTAACAAGCTCTTTGATCCTTAAAATCTCAATATTGCTCATGGAAGCATAAAATGTATTTCTGATCAATGTATTTGATTCATTCAGTCTGACTCTGGCCTCGTCAACCAATCAGGATTAAGCTCAGCCGCTGTACGACTGTGGAGCAGTGTTGTGTTTTTCTCTAAACAGGAGTTAATAACTGCACTCGAGAACAAAAACACACACAAGCACAACTCCACATCACACACCAGGGAACCTTTGCAGACACTTAAGTTACACTAAAGTCTCAAAATGAAAGAAACGACTAGCCGTTATTCAGTGCTAAATGATCTCATATCAGAGTGTGTGTGTTAGTGTGTTTATTTGAAATTTAGCTGCGGGTAACTAAAGGCACGGCGCTCATCCGCAGGGGTTGATCTTTACGGCTCTCAAATCACCTGTTCACACACAGTTTGAGGATGCACTTTTACAGCACACAATGACTGTTGCTTTAGTGTCCAGACTTGTTAGCTCCTTTCATGCGTTTGTATCAGTGGAGGTTTTGTTAGGTTTGTTGGCCGTCATTATTCGGTTCAAGCCCATCCCTGAGGAACACTGTATTGTTCAGATGTTACTCTTTTAAATGGAGCTCACACTTTTGTGTCACGTATCAACATTGTCTTGTAAAATCAAATGTGTTGACTGCTGTGACATTAGCAAGGATAGCTTAACTGAGATCTGATCAGGGAGAATTTGTTTGTATTAAGATCTCTAATTTTGATACCAGAAATGGGTATCCTTTAGTTTAAAGGAATTTTAAGGAATCTTAAACTCTAGAGGAGAGATGTGTGTATAACGCTTGATAAGCAGCAGACTTCAAGAAACTTTTTATACTTTTTATGTATTTGCTTTCTTGAAGAAAGCAATTATTAATTATATTAAAAATGTCTTATTGGTAATTTTTAAAGAATATCTCAGTTTTATGTTAAATGTAACACATTTGATCTCAGATGTTTCTCATTAAAAGCAAACATAAATAAAAGTCTCAAATTCCTATCTATTTAATCTTATCATAAACTCTCTCTCTTTCTCTCTCTCTCTCTCTCTCTCTATATATATATATATATTAGTGCTGTCAAACAATTATTCATGATTAATCGCATCCACAATAAAAGGTTTTGTTTACATGAGTGTGTACTGTGTATATTTGTTATGTGTATTAAAGGTGCATGTATTAAATATATTTAAATTTAATATAGAAATAATATAAATATAGAAATGTATAGCCATGTAAATATTTTCAATGTATATACTGTATGTTGTGCGTATTTATAAATACATAATAAATATACACAGTACACATAAATATATTATGTAAACCAAAACTTATATATATATATAAATATATATATTAAATGAGTGATTTTTCTTTCTGATATAAAGAATAAATGCTGACCAGTATACTTTCTTTATCTCTGAATCTTTTTTTGTATTGTCTAATAGCCAAACAAAGGCATTGATGCGTCTCATTCAGCTCCTTGGAAACTCTTTATTGCTAGGCTCCATTCAGGTCAGCTTGTTAAGTGGCTAATTACACTAGCAAACACAATAACAGTGACCACAGGACACTTGTGAGGGAAGGACCCTCAAACTCCCATGATAGCTGTGACACAGACACACACACACACACACAGGACATCCACTGACCCACACAAACACACACACACACACACAGGACATCCACTGACCCACACAAACACACACACACACACACACACACAGGACATCCACTGACCCACACAAACACACACACACAGATCACAGCCAGACAAACATCATCCTAAGAATGATTGATCTCAGAATATATGCATTTTACCTGCTATGTTATATTTATATATTTGCCAAATAGCAAAATTGTTGCCTAATGTGTGTGCGTGTACACATCAGCATTTACATTACATTTAGTCATTTAGCAGATGATATTATCCAAAGCAGATTACATATATATATATAAAATAAAAATAAAATAGATAGAATAAAAAAGAATAGAACAAGTATTTTTTTGCTTTTGTTAATTTTATAATAAATAACAACATAATACAAAAAGATTAGAAAAACTAGTGTTAGGATTTTGTTTTTTTGTCGTTTTAAGAAAACAAGCTAGTAATGAATAAAATGCAAGTCTAAAAGGGGTCTTAAGTCTTTGCAAGTCTTAATTTTATCTATATATAAGATTAAGATTCACAGAAATCAAAGTTGACACTTGTATTGTTTTATTTGCTATTGAAGTCAGCATAAACAGTTTGCAACCCATTTTTCTTCCATGATCTAGAAAACAAAAGACACTACATTGTACACTGGGAGTTGTCTGGATGGTAAAAAGGGGGTAGAATGGAGGCAGATGAATGGAGAAGTGGACAAATACGAGACTTGGTGACGTCAGCTATAAAAGAAAAACCCTTTTTTCTTTGCTAGCTGCTGCAAGCTGCATTACATCACATTTTCATAAAAGATTACAAAGACAAATATGTTTGCCCCTTTGTGACACAAGCAAAAGATATGCACATTAAGAACATAAACATGCAATAAAAATCAAAAATTAAATAAGGGTCCATTTTAATTTCATGTTGCCTCTAAATCAGTACTGCTATTAAAACTTAGCCTAATCACACGACCTCGAGGAAATTTAACAGCCAAATAAAAAGGCCATTAAAACTCTCACTTAATTTTGTATCAGCAGTGATATCACTGTGAGTATTCATTGTGTCACCAGGCTCAAAATGAGAGCGTTTTCTCAACCTTACAAAATCTAAACCGATTCATTTGTCTTAAATTAAATATAACCAAATCAGAGTCCCCTACATACATACACAAATAGCCTACTGCCTCCAGACCACATCTGCATTAATCATAACAACAGCATGAAACACGCTGCTTATTGACACTGAGAGAGAAAGAGAGAGAGCCTGTGGGAATGAAAGACGTATGTGAGGAGGACAGGAGCGTTGGCTGTGTTCCTCTGTTGACAAAGTTGGGTAATTAGGGGCAAGAGCCCATTAAAGGAGAATATTCAAAGGGTGATAAATGGCTTTAATAAAGGAGCAGTGTATCCCTTTAACAGAGACAAATCCTCCCCATCTTTCTGGTGCGCTGATAAAACACGCCACACAGGCATCTCTTTCATCTCACCTGCTCAGGACCCAAAGCGCTTCCCGTGTCCCTTCCTCCGCTGATTATGTGTGCGAGCGTGTATCTGTTTCTGTTTTTTACAGTAATATCGTGAGCGGGATGCACTTTTCTCAGATATAAATCTTGCACGGAGCGCTCAGACATTAATTAGGTCCATAAAAGCCTCTGTTTGCTTGCCGGGTAGAAATCTGACAAGCCAAACGCTTTAAAGTTTTGTGAATCGTTTCTTGCAAATTGGGCGGAGGGGAAGAAAACATCTCTCGTGTTGAGAGCAGAGAACGGCTCTTTATGAGTCCGGCAGGGTGACCCGAGTGTAATAGCACATCTCTTTCAGGGCCTGTCTGCATATGACCACAAAAGCCTGGACTCGAGCTGAGGAGACACAGATGTGGTGGAGTAAGGAATAATGTGAATGGAATAGGTTATGTTTGGTATTTTGGCCACTAATTCTGGCCATAGTACTGCTATGAGAAACGCTGTGTGCATACTGTGCTAGTGTGTAGCATTTTTGCATGCATGCATGCTTTTTATATTTGCGGAAATGTGCAGTATAGAACAGGACATGCTGCAAATGTATTCTTCTATGAAAGCTAACCCTACAACAGAAAGATATAGCTTTTATTAATATGCATAATATGCACCTGGCCAGCATTGTATGGAAGCCCATTTCCAATGCTTAAAAAAGAAGTGAGAGATAAAAAAGTTCGAAATTATGAGATAGAAAGCAGTGATGCAACCTTCAAATTATGACATAATAGGAAATTATTATATAAAAAACATAGATTTTGACATAGAATTGAAAAGTGTGCATTTTAATAATTATGAGATAAAAAGTGAACACATAAGTCAAAATAAAGTCAAAGTTTTAACTTCATAATTCTGAGCTAAAAAGTCAAAATTAAGATACCAAGTCATAAAAGTTTAGTGAAAAAAAAAATAATTTTTACATGCTAGTTATAGTCACAAAATAAAGTTGAAATTATGACTAGCAATATTATGAGATAAAGTTGAAATTTGATATTCCAAGTCATGCATCAAAATTCTAAATTATGATATAAAAAAAGAGCTAAAAAGTCAGAATTATGACAGTCACAGTTGATAAAATTATGCCATAAACCAAAATTGGGATGGGAATTTTGACATACTTAAGATGAGTTAAAATAAAAACGTGAAATTATGAGGTAAACGGTCAAAATTAAGATCATGGAGTCATAATTACTGAATAAAATGTCTCATGTAAAACTGCATGAAAAATGACATCATGAGAGAATTATGAGATTTTTTTGTATTAAATTATGAAAATTCAACATTTTGATGTATTTATAATCAGTTTTACTTGTTTCAAAAATGAAAGTTTTTCTTTTTTTGAGTAGGCATGAAGAAGCAGACCTTGTGATTTTGTAATGTGCAGTATGTAGTAAGCAGACGTTGGAGGTGTTCTGTATTCAGTGTGTGAGGAGCAGGTGTCTGCGAGGTCTCCATCAAAGCAGCTCTTCTCTGCCATGTCATCCGCTGACAGCTCTCCTGTTCCTGCCCCCTCAGACCATCTCCAGGGCACAGCGGACCATGACACACCACAGAGATCACATCACCTCCCTACAAACAGACAGAGCCAATTAAAAACCTATCAAACACTAATGAACCTCCACCTTTCTCTCTCTCTCACTCTCTCTGACTGTGTGTGTGTGTGTGTGTGTCTGTCTATCCTCAGGTTCTTCTTAAAGAGAGTCAGACCCTTTTGTTCAGTGATGATTGACAGGAATTGATCTTCTCAAGGTTCAACCCATCAACTGAATGACAGCTACAGATCATAAGTTATACGAACGGTAAGATAATATGGTCCTTTTTAATCAAATTACACATGATGGCCAAGAATTTGACACTTTTAGCATTTTTCATAATAAATGTATTGAGAAACATAGTTTATGCACACACAGATATATATAATAGTAAAAATATATAATATAAAAAATTAAAATACTTTGATTGATATAATATAAATATATAATATAAAGAACTCATTCTCAAAACATTTGATTGATATAATTATTATTATAATGGTAGTTATAGTTTATTAAAGGTTATTATAACTAGCCTATTATAACTAAAACAATACTAAATATTTTCATTACTCAAAATAAAATAAATGCTACCTTTATTAAATTATACAAAAACCTTAAGCTTATGTTATAACTGCTAATTGCAATGCAACATTTAATTAGACATAGTAAAATAACTCAAACCAAAAATATAATAATAATAATAATAATGCTAATATTATAATTAATATTAAGAAAATCATATACATAATAATAATCATGGTCATCACATAGTAACAACAATAAACTATTTAGACTTTTAAAACAGTTTAATTGAGTAATTGTTCAGTTTTGTCCTGTGATATATTTATATATAAATGGCAAAAATGACTGAAACTACAAAAATGTAAATAAAAAAATAATAATAATTGCAATGCATTAATATAGTTTAATTTAGTCCTTTTCGTGTTTTTGTCTTGCAATTATTAAAATGAAAAAGGCTAAATATTAATAAAAAATCCTAAAATAACGGCCATTAATTCTATTTTACATAGGCCAATATTTATTAAAGAAATAAATCCGTTTGTAGGTATCTTTCGCTTGAAAGAATATATATTTTGAAGTGTTTTTCTAGTAATAAAATACAATTGCCACAGTAGTCTGTAATCGTAACCCACAGCTAAAGTAGATCTGCAGGTTAACAACTGGTTCACAATTATCAGCTCATTTGAGTGTCACTTTGCTTTTTTCCTACTTCAGAATGAATAATTCAGTTTAATAATCAAGTCCCATTAGTGGCAGTGATACTCTTTAAACTGTGGCCATCATGAGCGCTGCTGTGAATCACGACAGTGTGATGACTTACATAACCTTTATTCTTCAGAAAGCCAGTCAGATACCTTCCTGAAATGATGGCAAGCCTGATAAGTGACACGGTATTACGTGGGATGCTTAATGTAGGACACTTAGTGTAACGTCCCATGATTGCCTCTCGACCATCCTCTCAATAATGACAAGAGTTAATGAAAGGCATGATGTTTTGAAAGCTTGCAGCATCTGTTTTCTGCGTGTTAGCGCCCTCCTCTTCCAGCGAGAGACGTAATTAACCTTGCTTATAGAAAGGTTGCCTATTTGAATTACTGCGTTTTTGTTATTTAGGAAGAAAATCATTTTCTCGGCTTCATATTGGATGAAATATTGCCCGAGACATAATTTTTATTCGGAAGCAGCTCTGCGCGAGATATTATTTAAATTACCTCTCCTTGGGCTAAATTCTGCTGAAATATCTCTGGTTTGATTTATCATGCAGTCAGAGTGAGAGAACGAAGCATATGAGGGTTTTATTACGAGGAGAAAAACCTCGGCGCTCCTGCATAAAATGAGTCTGACTGAATCCTGCAGTCACATTTGGACACTAGATGTGAATTATTACAGACACAAGCCTGTTCACCTGCCAATTAGAGCCGCTTCATAATTCAAGCTGATTTAAATATTGGGATTTGTCTCTCTGCTCGGCTCCTCGTCGCGCTGTCAGCTATACATTTTAGAGATAATGCATTTTGTTGTAGATTTTTTTTTTTAGAGGGAACCAACACTTTTCTGTCTAAAGGCTTTAAAACAAATATAAATTGCATTAAAAAAATTAGCAACTGAAATGTGTCAGAAAGCTAAAAAAAGAAGAAATTAATAATAAAATGATATAATTACATTCTCTTTATGTAATAGTTTTCCCAAAAATGTAAAGCACCATAACAAATATTATACATATCTAATATATTATAACAATGATAAAAATTACAGTTAGATAATAACCGATGTTCATAATTAACAATCAATAATGTTTCTTGCATATTAGAATATTTCATTATTAAAAATTATTATATAGATTTATATAAGGAGATTTCTGAAGGATCATGTGACGCTGAAGACTGCAGTAATGATGCTGAAAATTCAGCTTTGATCATAGAAATAAATAAAATGTTTATAATAAATTTACATTGTAATAATATTTCAGGTTTTACTGTATTTTTTGCAATGTATTAATTTTTACAAATTCCAAAAATCTTACTGGCCCACAATAGCAGTATATTTGAGTTATTTCTACTCTTATTTTTAGCTGTTTAAAAACAATCCAAGTTGTCTTCCTGCATCTTCCTGATTTGAATCCAACTCTTAGTTGTCTATTTCAGTGCGGCGAGAAATACAACTGGACTTCACAAGCTGATAAGCAATAAGCAAACATTTTGACTTTATGAAAACTCAATTTCCCATTATTCAATTTTAACAGCAGGCCATAAAGCTGCAGAATCAGTTGTGACATGTTGCCCTTTAAGACTGTCATGTTATATTACCTTGCAGATCACATTTCAAGAGTGTCTCATTAAAATAAACCCAGTGTGTTTTACAGAGACAGATGTTGAGCTTTTAAAGTCTGATGATATCTCAGACGCTCCTCGAGGACACGTCAGGACACTTGTGTCATATTCAGACTCTGAGTGCATGACAAGTTTGGAAACTCTCTTGAAACCACTGCATGCGTTGTGTCCTAATTTGCTTGTTTAAATTGATTAAATAATATACTGTATATACTGTTCAATATGAAGATTTTTGTGTTGGATCATAGCTAATGCGATCCCTGACATCTGTGGTCCCAACTGACTTCAGACATTTACTAGAAATCACCATAAGTCAAGTCAGTTATTTATACAGCTCTCAACACAATGTACATTATTCCAAAATAATACGGTAACGATATGCTGATTCCACAGATCATTGTCCATTTCATTTGCAGCTCAATAGAAAAGTATGCCTCAATATTCACTTGTGCCCCAAAACTGTAATTATCAAAAACAATTAAAGTTTAACTTACAATAAAGTTGAAATAAAATCAAATGAAAATCTTGATTGAAAAACTTAAACTGTACTGCCTTTGCAACCACATGTAAGCACTAAGTTGAAGTACTAAAATGATTAAACAAAAACTGGAATAAAAATACATGGAAACTAAACAGAAATATGAAAATGAATAATAAAAAAGCACATAATAAAAAGACTAAGACTTCAACTAAAAGCAAAAATGAAAAACTGAGAATACCCACAATAAACATTTAATATGAGCCACTAATATCGTCAGCAAATATGAAAATAAAAAACAAATGCAATTCTAATTCTAATTTACAGTAGAAGAAGATTCCTTTTTTTTCATTGAAAAACAAATTGACATAAAAAACAACAGCAAACAAACATAAAAATGATTAAACTTAAACTAAAAGTAATATTAAATGTAAAACATAAAAGCTAATTCAAAAAATGAATAAATACTGCAATAATATCATTACTAAAAGTCAAAGGTGACTGGTAAGGAATGAAAACATCTTTGAACAAAAATGATATAAAAAAGACAAGAAAAGCTTAAGTTGCTTTTTTTTTTTTTATCACTGTGTGATATTTGTGAAATCTCTGATGCATTGAAATGCAAACACTTTTAAGATACTTTCCAAGTTCCTCCTGCCTCAGAAACCCAGTCCATCCACCTTAACTTTTCCTTCTAAAGCCCCTCCCAAAAACACAGATGAGCTGGCCGGAGCCCGGACACCGGAGCCTGGACCCTGGAGCCCGGACCCCGGAGCCCCGAACTGAATTATTGAGCGTGAGGTGGAGGATCTGGCAACACTGCTGTCCACACAATGAATTACAATGTGAATCCCGCTCTAATTATGACTCTTTCAGAGGGCTGACAGGGGAAAATTGAACCTGAATATTTCATAATCTGCATCTCCTCTTCAAATGAGAGATCATTTTGGAATCGCATGCTAATTTTTGTCACGGCCCAGAGTTCCCAATAACGGTAATTGGAAAAGTCTCTGAAGGAGCATTGAAAATGAGAGGAGATGAAATGATGAGCGCTAACGCAAGCTACCAAACACTGCCACTTTACCAGCTGTTTCTGCTCCATTACTGGATTGATTTCTGCTCAGAAATACAGGCCTCTTGGTATTTCGTGAAGGCGATAATACAAATTCATATTTTGAGATTGATAAATGCTTGTGTTAGAAAATAACAAAAAAAAAAACAGACACAAATTGTAAATTATGTCAGAGCCTACAAAATGGTAACAGCAGTTTTCATCAAATTATTTAGCTACTGTATAATATAATATAAATAATATTGTATGCACATTATATAGTATGTATATAAAACATACAAAAATAATTTATTTTTAATTGCATTTATTCATAAATCTGTTCATTTAAAAATGATTTTTTTTTTCTAGCTGTGAAGCAATATTCAATAAGTTAAAATATGCAATATTGGAAGAAATTGGAATTACTAATAACTAATATATAAATATGGCTATTTTAATAGTACAAAAATTTGTATTTGTTAGAGAGATATTCTGATACGGATCCAAACTGGTATCTGGTCTTTTCCTTGTATAATGTGTTGTTTTGTCAAACTAATAAAGTTATTTTCTGGTCTGTTACTGTGAGTTTTCCCATCTCCTGTGTATTGTTGTGTTTGTGATGAGAGCCAGAGGTCACAGTGAAGGTCACTGTTAAAGCTCAGATTTTACATGTTGTGGAATGTCAAAGCCATGAATTAATAAAGATCAGATAAAAGACGTTTGTGTGTCCAGCATCTCTCGTGTGAGTGTTTGAGTCAGTCTTTTAACCCCAGTCAGAGATGTCAGAGCTCCTCGAGGTAAACAAGAAGCGTAGAAGAGCCAGAGGAACAAAGTCAGGCTGTAGAAAACCAGCAGCGAGGTCAGAGAGACATGAAACGTCTTCTGTTCACAAGCAAGGATGGGTAGGTCTTGTGCAAGATGATTGATTGAGAAAGGCCTTCGGATACCACGAATCTTATAAAAATATACTTTAAAATGTATTATAGTTTTTGAAAAAGTTTATTTGCGAATTCCTAACTATTTAACACATTTAAACCTTAAATGCATGAGAGTAAACATCATCTATTAGTTATTTAGTCATTTTCCAAAATGTGGTTAAACGCACGACTATCTGAAAGTCTGGGTTTGGTCAAATAATTATAATAAAATTTAAAAAAGGTTCTAATGCTCACAGGATAAATTTATTTGATAAAAGTCAAATACAATAAAAATATTAAGTATACAGATTAGAGCTGTCAAACGATTAATCACATCCAAAATGTGTTTGTATTTATATATACTTAATAAATATACACAGTATGTACAAATATATTATGTCAAGAAAAACTTTTATTTTGGATGCGATTAATTGTTTGACAGCTCTAATATAGATACAGTAAAAAGAACACTATTGTAAAACAGGCTAATATATATACAATTAAATAAACGCTTTCTTTTTTATATCTTAAAATGCTATTTATTTCTATTATTACAAGGTAGAATTTTCAGGAGCTATACATTTATGCTAATAAAAGTTAATAAAATAATATTTTTAATATTACCCAAACTTTTGAGGATTATATTATTATTACTATTATTAATAATAATAATAATGCACTGTAAAAAAATAACCAGTTACAGGAGATTTTTCAGTTTATCCAATATTAAGTTGTATAAAATGCAAGTTAACTAAAATCTCCTACAAAAGCAAGTTGAGTAAACTCAAAAGTGTCCTGAAGCTGGTTGCCTTGAATTTGTTTCTAAGTTTTCTTAAATTTAGATACATGGATGGATTGATGTTTTAAATGATTGTACTTTGCACTTTTCCCCCCAAAAATGCTTTGCGGTTAACTTTTAAAACATGAATAAAGCCCAGTTTGAATACTTCAGGTAGGGAAAAGCCACTAACTGAAGATTCTAATCTGAATAAATAACACGGTGATGGTCCAGAAGCCCTCACTCACACACTCATTCAGCATTCTCCCATTGACCTCTTCTCTCCTTCACCATGCAAATCAGACAGGAACAAATGTCCTGACTCAGTAGGGACCCTCGACCCCAAGTGTTTAACTCGGCAGCCTCCCATCTCACTCGTTCCCGTCTCTTTGATGTTCTTTAAATGAGCTTTCCAACTCCACTTCAATTTTACAAGGCCATTATGGGGAGATATAATGTGAGGGTTAAATATATCGGGGCAGACATTATGTGAAAATAATTAGTGCTGATGAATAATGCACTAATTCAGCTGATGAGGGATGGTTAGCAGAGTAATGGAGTGTGGGGAAGGCGGCGGCTTGACAAATGAAATTAAAATATTTAAACACTGCTTTATGATATTACGGGAGAGATCTCATCATCATCATCATCACCATCGAATCCCTCTCACCTCCGGCATGGAGCGCACGGCTATTACGGCTGACGCTTCTATTCAAGTGACACGCTCACGGTAATGTGACGTCCATAAGTCACACGGCCCATCCGTCAACCTGAACACAGACGACATCAGAGCAAGGACAAAAGCTTCTGAACACTCCGTCATGTGAACATTGTTTCTGCAGCGATGCCATAGAACCATCAAGTTTGGTTCTCCACCGATCTCTTGATGTGAAGAACTTTTAAAAAGAATATTTTTTTCCACTATAAAGAACCTTTCGTGCAATGAAACGGTTGCACTGATGTTAAAGACGCTTCATGGAGCCATTTTCAAGAGTGTAGCATATGCAGAGGCGGGTTTAGCCATGGGCGAACGGGGCAAAAAACTTATCTGCGCCCCTAAGCGGTTTTCTATTGTCTATCATACCTGTGACTATGGCGTTAAAAGGTGCCATAGAATGGAAAACTGAACTGAGCTTGGCATGGTTGAATAATAAGAGTTCAGTACATGGACATAACATACTGTGAGTCTCAAACACCATCGTTTCC
>JAUCMS010000105.1:1576175-1590525 GCA_032357445.1 Enteromius radiatus | reverse complement strand
TATTCTCTCAATGCATTCTATGGCACCTTTAAATAGTTTCAATCTAGTGCACATAAAAACAAGACGTGCGCACAGTATCCACGTGCCAAAAGTACCTCTGCGCTCTCTCAACTGCTCAACCCCTGCTCGCTCTTCAAGTACACTTTTGAGAGTTTTTGAGACGGGGATCAAATGTCAGGTCTCTCCGCTCTTGTGATTGGTCATTTTCAACACATACCATATACATACATATTCAACACGTGTAGTAAATGCTTACTAACTAATCATTCATAGTGTGTCGTTATTATAAAGTGTTACTGAAACTTTTTATTCCACAGAAGGTCAGATATAGCAGAAAAAAAGGTTATGCAGATATTGAAATGCCATTTGTTACTAAAAAAAATGATTAATTTACAATCTTGCCACTGGGTTCTTTTTTTAGGGAAACAAAATTTGATCTATTTTCATTTTCTAAAGCAAGTTTATTTTAAAGGCCATTACTTTTACTTTTAACACATTTTTTTTTTCTTGGTGTAAAGAACATTTCTATCCCAACCTGGTCTGTACCTCTGTGCACTTTTTTTTGCAACACAGTTTTTATGTGCCTTACTGCACGTTTTGCTGCAGTTTCAGAGAGAAATCTCCACTGAGTGGCGCTAAAACACACGTGCAATACGTGACCCCTGGCACAATTTTATTACACTGATCGTCGACTGCTGCTAAAAGTTGTTGGAAATGCACTCAACACCAAATCTAATACCTACCCAATAGTGTTAACAAGTGCAAAACCAATATAAAATGCAATAGTTGATGCAACTGTACATGTTATTATACAACTGTTATTATAACCTTTATTTCAGACACATTGGTCCATAGACATGAATATAAATGACTAGAATATAACAAGAAGTAAAAGAAGATATGGTATAGGTTGAAGCATGTTATATAAGTTATAATATGATGTGAATTTCCCCTCAGGCATAACTTAAGCATACCTGTCTACAGTGGATCGCTATAGAAGTGAGCAAAATGTTAGATCTTTGTCTCTTTAAACACTCATCCGTCTCTGTATTGGGTATTGGAGAGCCGCTCTCTTATTACACAGGACCGGAGTTATTTATGACGGGATAGCGACCCACCTCATTCCCCTCGTTACGATCACATTTTACACCCATCATCTGACAATGAAGTGGCTGTACAATAAATCCCTGCTTCACTGCCATTTCCCAGTAAATTGCCTCTACAGAATCAATATGGCGGTGGAGGCTGCCGCGTCCTGATAAATGACAGAGTATCGATAGACTGGAGGAGAGTCACACAGACACATCTACAGGAGTTAAAGACAGAGTTGCTAAAGTTCAGTGAACAACACATTACTGTAAAGAAAGTAAGACTTTATTAGATTAGTTTGTTTTAAAGATAATAATCCGAAATGCAACAAATCACACATGTGACCCTGGAGCACAAATCCAGTCATAAGTAGCACAAGTATAGTTCTAGCAATAGCCAACAATACATTATATTGCCAAAAACATGTTGCATGAAGATATTTAGTACATTTCTGACTGCAAATATATCAAATGATTTTTATTAGTAATATGCATTCTTAAGGACTTTATTTGGACAAGTTTAAAGGTGATTTTCTTATCAAACCATAGGTCAATGTAAAGCTGATTTATACATCACAATTTTTAAAGAATTGAAGGATAATTTGAGACTGAAGACTGGGGTAATGATGCTGAATATTCAGCTTTGCATCACAAGAATAAAATACTATTTAAATACAAAAAAAGAAAATCATCATAATATTTCACAATATCACGATAACTTTTCAATGGTAGGCTACGAGCTGAATCTCTTTGACGATATTGTTAGATTTTTCAACAGGTCTGAAAAAAATGAAGACAGTATGAAAAGCATTCCTCCCGAGTCTGTGATGAATGTAGATGTTTGACATTATGAAAAGGAAAAATCTTTTGAAAACCTGGTTTAAAAGGCATGTGATTTTACCTTTTCTTTGTACCATTTTAAGTTTTAATGTCTCTAAAAACGAAAAAGGTTTAAGCAATAAGGATATGTTTGTCCAATATTTTTTTTTCTAACAAATATTATTCAAATGATCTGAAAAATCAGTCTCTCTTGTGGTTCAACTGCTTCCTGTTCATGGTTTTAACACAAAAGTTTCTCGTGCATTAAGATTTTAAAACAATTTCTTCACTAGCCTTTTTAAGAACTAATTAAAGACATTACTTTGACATTTTGCCTTTATCCCTCAGAAATAAATTGATAGTTTATCAAAGAAGAGTCATTTTCTGTATGATCTGGTTTGTTGTAAAATAGGTTTAACTAGTTTGACATCAGATTGAAGAAGACAAGAACCATCAGTAAGTATTTGCATGATACTATCAATATATCAAAAATAATATTGATTTTAAGGCTCACTGAGTGATAGCTCTTTATGTACAACCAGTCTTGCTATAGTGTTGATAAATTATTCTTACAGTTTTTCTCAGTCGCTTTGGTGCATTTCTCTCAACAGTACTTACATTTGCATTTCTCAAAACTATTAGTGCAAACGGCAAAACCTAGTTGATAACCTCCAAAAGCACGTCACTTGCTCAAAATGTCAATGAAAGAGTCAGTGTCAAAATGAAAAGTCCTGACACCATTGTTTACGAACAAGACTCAGTCAAATGACTTTGTCATGTTTTCATTATGACAGTTTACTCAATGCAAAAAAAGTCCGATTTTGGTGACACTTCCTGAAAATGCTCAAGACAGCATTATCTACTATTTGCACAGCCATTTGAAAACTACAGTAAAGTTAGATATTACTGTATGTAGTGAGGGTCGCCGTGAAGACATGATTGCTGTCCAAAAATAGAAACTTATCCCAATCCTTACCCTTAAACCTACCCCTACCCAAAATGTTGTAAATCTTGGTGAAATCACGCTCACCGTGTAGTGAGGTATTTGAGTATATGTATGTTTCACATTTTTACTGCGTATGCTCTTTGCAATTCTAATTTACTGTGTTCAAAGCATTGTGCAAACCATTCAATTTAGAAGACATTTTCAGGAAAAATAGTTGTAAGTAATGACTCAAGCAATGAAATGAGGACTATTAGTTTTATATGGAATGACTATTCAGCTTTCACAAGTTCAGTTCATTTTGACTGACATGACATAAGCAGATGATAATGCTATAAAAGAACAGAGAGTTGTATGAAAGCAACTGATGCATGTCCAAAAGCATTTGCAATTGTTGGAAAGAGTCAGAAACTGCTGCTATGATGTGCACACATGACTAATAGTTTTGAGAAATGCATTCACTTTTGTGCAAATGTAAGTACTGCACCAAAGCGACTGAGAAAAACTGTAATGCTTATGTACAAGCACTTTTATTAAAATAACACTAGTTCAAAAAGTGCTACAAGAACAGGCCCATCAAATATCTTTATGGTACGTCACGGATTTTCCAAAGTCCACCAGGTCTCCTTTAACTTCCTGAACTGTATCAACTAACTAATCGGTCTAACCGTATCAAACCAATTTCCATCGGGTTAGAATGAATGCGTAATAATCAAGTGCCAATGTCTTCTACCAATATGGCTTCCGGCACCTCCAGATATATGAGCGTTGTGCTCTGATAATCTTAATATCTGGGAGATGTGGCTGGCCGTATATTAGAATGAACAATTGCTGTATATGTGAAGTCAGAAAGAATCATTACTGGCCTTGAGCTGACTTTACACTGGAGCTGATATTTCTGAGGCCGAGAGACAGAGAAAAAGACGAGGACGGAGGCAGAGAGACAGGGGGAAGCATTGTCTCAGCTGGCACTTTTTATTAAGCTCATATTTTGCGACTGTCATTGGCACTGCATTTGACTTGTAAAACAGACCTAATTACAGGCCCCCAAATATGCGCTTGGCACATCAAACTCCAAGCTACAGTAACGGCCTCCTCTGTCCTGGCTCTCCTCTCACACCGAAGCCTCCGATTATGAGAGAAACATTAAATGGGAATTACTGCAAAACAATTTACCCTTAATGTAGCAGTCATATCTGCACAGGGACAGGAAAAACGACTCAAATATAGGCGGATTAATAATACATGCTTTAATTAAACAGCTTGAAGGTGCATATAACAGGGACAGGAGACGCCAAGATTGAATCTGTGCGCGGCGGTTCTCAGCAGACCACTCGCCGTGAGTAAATATGCACCATGAGCAGTCAAAGAAATCATGAGAATATACAAGATAAAGGTCATTCCATACATTATCTGAGACACGATGAAGCACCTGAGGTTATATATTAATGACAAATATACTGAACTGCTCTTCATTTTTTGTATCAAGTTGCACATTAATCAATTTTTTATACATTTGCAAGAATTTACTGTGGTAAACCATAAGGAGTGGTAATAATGAATCGATTATTCATTAAATCTGGCATTTTATAACATTAAATTGATTCAGTTTCAGTTTGTGTTGGTAGAATTCATGTTGATTTTCAATTTGTGTGCAATATATATATATATATATAAAATAAAGAGAACACTAAAATAACACAAATAAAATAACTAGATCTGAATGAATGAAATATTCTTATTAAATACTTTGTTCTGTACATAGTTGAATGTGCTGACAACAAAAATCACATGAAAATTATAAATTGGAAATCAAATTTATTAACCCATGGTGGTCTGGATTTGGAATCTTTGGATTTTGGACCTTTGATGTAATGTTCTTAAAACAAGTCAAAATGATTCTCAGTAGTGTGTGTGGCCTCCACGAGCCTGTATGACCTCCCTACAACGCCTGGGCATGCTCCTCCTGAGGGATCTCCTCCCAGACCTGGACTAAAGCATCCACCAACTCCTGGACAGTCTGTGGGGCGATGTGGTGTTGGTGGATGGAGCGAGACATGATGTCCCAGATGTGCTCAATTGGATTCAGGTCTGGGGAACGGGCGGGCCGGTCCATAGCATCAATGCCTTCATCTCACAGGAACTGCTGACACACTCCAGCCACATGAGGTCTACCATTGTCTTGCATTAGGAGGAACCCAAGGCCAACCGCACTGGCATATGATCTCACAAGGGGTCTGAGGATCTCATCTTGGTTCCTGTTTCTGACCATTTGAGCAGACAGAGTCATATTTGTGGCCTGCTGAGTTCTGGCAGTGCTCCTCCTGTTCCTCCTTGCACAAAGTGTACTGGCCTGTCTCCTGGTAGCACCTCCATGCTCTGGACACTACGCTGACAGACACAGAAAATCACAGCTCGCATTGATGTGCCATCCTGGATGAGCTGCACTACCTGAGCCGCTCGTGCTCATCCTACCACTAGAGTGAAAGCACTGCCAGCATTCAGAAGTGACCAAAACATCAGCCAGAAAGACTAGGGACAGAGAAGTGGTCTGAGGTCACCACCTGCAGAACCACTCCTTTATTGCGGGTGTCTTGCTAATTGCCTATAATTTCCAACAACAGCGTGTGAAACTGATTGTCAATCAGTGTTGCTTCCTAAGTGGACAGTTTGATTTCACAGAAGTGTGATTGACTCGTTTGAGAAAATAATGTGATCCCCGTTAAATATTTAGGACGTTTTTTTAGAATCTCTGTCAAACATTGTTTTGTCAAATATTTTTGAGTTTTGATATGCATGTACACAATTTCTATTATGATTGTGATGTTAATGGATAATTTTCCCAGACGGTGATAATCTGATTCCATAATGGCAAATTTGACGTGTTTTCACTTTTGCAGTCATAAATGCTATTGGGCTTCTTCTGTAGTGGAAATGAATCAAATGTGAATGAAACATCTGTTGTAGATTTTGTTAATCACTAGAAGTTTATCCAACTATAACTAATTTAATTTCTGCAAATCCCAGAAATGTGAAAAGGACTTTGTGGGGGTTCTGGAGGGTTGGGTCTTGGTGCTTAACTCAAAGCAAAAAAGTCCAAAAAGCATCTAGATGGCTCAGAACCGCCATTTATAGTCTAAAGGACACTGTTTTGCAAACTATTACCCAGTCAAAAATTAACAGTACATTTCTCCACAAGAAGCTACATGATTTGAGGTATCATTCACTTTCATAAAACAAAAGCAAAGATTAACATTTAGGGTTAGAGGTTTGTTCAAATCATCAGTCCAATAAAATCAAAAGAAACTGAGACTTGCCTTAAAATTGTTGTATTATAGGCACCTATAGGTCATAAAGGAAAGATGGAAATCGAGGTCTGGCCTGTCTGCTCACGGGTCTGTACGGTGTTTATTAACGTTCAGAGAGCTAGAAGCACAAGCAGACTCTCAAACACAGGCATTAGAGCACGTCTTCTGAAATCCTTCGTCTCTAATTACTGTGGAAGGTGTGAGACACAGACACCAGCCCTGTGTGCTGTTATTGCTCGGGATAATAAATTGTGTGCTACATTGATAAACTAATGCAATTACAGGCAGGGTCACAAAGTCAGCTAATTTACAGATAGCGGTGTTTGGGGTGGAGGGGATGTTGAATAGCCCCTGGGGTCCTGATGCAGTCTCTTTATTTCCACTGTGAGTTTAAAGCAGCCAAGTGCAGCAGGATTGATCCTCTGAACTGCGTCGTACTGACCGTGTGTTATAACAGCAGACAGAGATCTTTAACACAGGCAATTATTTCTGCAGATAGCATCCAGACAAAAACAGCCTTAGTAATCAAAGCAACTGATTACAAACTTGCTCAAATATCCAGGACGATTATTTAGGTTTCACGTAGATTTTTTTTTTTTCCTTTTTTTGAGAAAGAATTAGTTTTCTCTAATTTACACTCTTTCCAAAAGGCCATAGTGATGTCATCGTTCTGGGTTCCAAAAAGAATCTTTCACTGAGCAGTTGCTAATATAACCTTTATGAAGAACCTTTTCAAGTCATTTCGAAGAGAAAATGAATACTCCAAAGTACCTTTTTTCCCCTCGAAGGACCTTTTTGCACAATGGAAAGATTGCGCGGATGTTAAAGGATCTTCTTTGAACTATTGATGCCAATAAAGAACACTTATTTTAAATACGTTAACATAAGTTAATCTAAATGACTTGAGATCTTTCTAATCTGCTATCTCGGCTCCAGGATGTGTTTGCCAAGTAATGTGACCTTTGACCCATAATTAAATTGACATCTTTAACCTTCGTTACAGCCTGTCACATCACATCTGTGCAAATCAGAATGTCAATACGTCATTGGGTTTGCATTAACTGCACAGCACATATGCTTAGAAGTAAAGTAGTCAAAAATAAAGCTTCTGGATGGTTCCATGAAGAACCTTTATCATCCACGTAACCTTTCCATTGCACAAACATTTCTTTATAGTGGAATAAAAACAGTAACAAAATTGGTTCTTCTGTGGCATCACTCCAAAAAATCCCTTTTGGAAGCTTTACTTTTAAGAGTGTATATTACGAGGTAAAGAAATAGCACTTGTGTGTAGCACTGGAAACACAAGTTCAATATATGAAAATATTAAAGGGTTGGACTAAAGTAAAAGAAAAAAGCCATATCATATCCAAAATTAATAAAATATTTAGTGTTATATTATATTAAACTGTAAAATTCGAGAACTATGCAAAGAGCCGTAAAGTAACTAACAAAACATCCTGGCTGAAACGTCATTATAGGTGTATTAGACACTTGTTCAAAGTTGCAGCAAAACAATGACAATATATCTGCAGCACACTGCCATCCAGAACTAGGAAACACTTATTAAAACCATCTTAATCTTAAACGCAAAGTCAAAATATTGTCTATAACAGCTCAAAATTTCCTAAGTCGTAAGGGAAAAAAAATGGTAACAGTTTATTTTAAGGTTTACCTAGTAATTACTTAGTAGTAGCCATTGTACTTACACAAAGCATAATGTACTTACCATGTAACTAAGTTATGGAACAATTACTTACAATTTGTAATTATGCAGATGTAATAGGCTGCTACTGTTACACATTTATAACACTCATGTAACCAAACATGTGTTGCAGACTTTATATAACATCATTATAAATTCAAGTACACAGACAAATAAACTATCAATATTGTACTTCATGTCTGTACACCTTAACTAGCTTTACCTTTAGCTTGATTAAACCCATTAGTACACCGCTTAAATACACGCAATACCTTCATAATTACATTCGTTTTACATAAGCTACTTAAAAACAAAGTGCATCAAGATTACACGTAACCTGTGTAACAGTAGCTTGCTGTTATATCTACATTACAAACTGTAATTACAGGCCGTTTCATAACTTAGTAAGTACATTTTATTTCACGTAAGTACAATGGCTACTAAGCACCTAATTAATGCAATTACTCTGTATTTTGACACCTTAAAATAAAGTGTTGCCAACCAATACAAATAAAAACATTTTTGTGTGCACATTCACACCGTCAGACACCTTTGGCAGCTCCTGCTCGTGCGTTTCTCACTTCAGACTTCACTGGAGTATTTTTAACATGAGTGACGGCTGGATCTGCCCGTGAGATTCACGCACCCCTGACACCAGTATCTGGGATGATCCATTGCCCCTGGCAACACAGGGCCTATTCCCAGAAGCCCCTCTGATTTATGGAGCTAATTTCGCAGTGTTGCTGGGGAATCTGGGATTTGTGGTTCAGCTGAGGGCAGTTGTCTGCATGACAAGGCCAGTGTAAAGTTCAAACAGCCAACGCTTCTGTCAGCACCTTTACTGACGCCGCCGAGTGAGACAGATGGAGCGACTCTTGACAACTCTTCCAGAGAGAGCAAAACCACTACAACAATCACTCATTACAAGCACCGGCCTGAAATCCCTCATACTGTACTTCCGTTCTTCTCTTACGTAAAACTGAAATTAATTCATCAAGTACTTCAGCTGTTCTCAAAAAAGATGATGTTGACAAACCTTCAGAGGCACCTCAATAACTTAATATTTGTAGTAATATTTCATTTTTTTTTGCAAATTAGTCTGACAAGACAATGTAGAACGAATAGGACGCATACATCAAAGATCTATCTTTTGGTTCGTTTCAACAAGCACAAACTTAAAAGTGGCAAGTTCACAGTGCTGCAGCTCAAATTGTGTCAGATTTTGAATGCAATTATTAATTTTGAAAGCAAATCATTTGTGATTTATTACACCACCCTGCATCATATTTGCTGAATGAAATCCAGTACTTGTTCTTATCGATTTTGGGTTGCCGACTCCAAAAATAGTGCCTGTTTTGTTTGAGCATGTTGCACTTTTTCATAAAATAAAGAATTTTGTAGCATTTTTGCTTCGGGTAATCAGTTGTGAGGTGGAAAATCTGATCAGAAGAATGGCAGAAGATTCATATCACATCAGCTCATTTTCACACGCATGAATGATTTTGAAAACTTTTGCCAAATCCTGATTTTCACTTTTTCCACTCCATTATAAATTGTGAAAAATCGACTGCTTTATCTTAGTATCAATTTAGGTAACATTAAATTCCAAGATGCAGGGCTGTGTGAAGTATTATAAAAATACACTTTTCATGCAAGGTCACCCAAATATGTACAATCTCTCATTACTCACCCTCCTGTTGCTCAAAATACATCTCAAAAAATCTCTTTTTTGGTGGAACAGAACTCCCTCAAATTTCATTAAAAATGATCAGTTTTTGGCTGATCGACAAAAATATGATAGGTTTTTTAAGTACATGAGGGTGAGTAATGTTGATGTTGGGTGAACAAATATTGAAAGGTTATAATTTCAGTAATCTAAACTTTAAAATCTGTTGAGTAAATGAGGTCACATCTGCATATGGCAGATAAGACCAGCATTTATCTTACTTTACTGGATCGTTGTACCAAAACAAAAAATAAAAGCGCATGTGGAATAAACAACAATAATTATCAAAATTCTTCAGCTTGCTTGTAAGCAGTACGATCTGCTCAGTCTATATTGACCGCTGCAGTGGTATGAAACCCAGTTCAAAGAAGTCTTCGTCTTCCTCAGATATCCAAATAAGAAAATGTGGCCCAAGCAAAGATTCCTCCCCAGGCCTGTATTATGATGTAGAGTCAGAGATTTAGTCTCAAACTGAGCTCTGCACGTCTGGCCGAAGGGGGTTTTGTTTTTTTTAAAGGATGTCGGGGATAAACACTAAATTAATCATGTTTTGGCTGAACTTGCCGGGGACTGAAATTTGCTTATAGAGGCCTGTGATCACATAAAATATTAAAGACTTTTTCTCAGCGCTAGCAGGAGGCTACGAAAAACACTGGGCACCGTCACCCATCGCAGATTTGGAGATGTTTTAATGAAACAAACAATTAAATAATTCCTCATTTGATCAGAACTGGATGTGGACTACATGTAAATTTATACGAGCAAGACGATTTTGCATACATTAATGACCCAAATCAGAATAAAATGACTAACAATAAAAGTCCTAATGCCAACTTCACACCTCAAACATCATTCCCTTCACCGGTTAAGAAATAAACCCATTTATCTTACTGACACAAATTACAGATTAAAGAGTCGTTACAAATGACTGAGCCAAAGTAAATGCGTTAGCTGAAGCGCTCTGACACGCTCTAAACTAGTTAGCCCATGTAAACGCATTACACGCTTTATTCCGCCGGAAACGCATTGGCCTCATGGACTCGCAGCTCACGATGAGTCTGGGTTTAACAAATACATCACTTTATTACGGAGTAGTCGGGCTGCGGGGGTCCCTCAGATTAAATAGGCCTATTTAAGAACCGCCATTTACATCACTCACACACCGCGACAATCTCCATAGTAACGACACACTAACTGACCCAACAAAGCTTATTAAAATGGTATATTACACCGGGAGAGAGGTCAAAGGTCAAATTTTAACTAGGGGAGGAACGGGACACAAACACACACACTCACTGTAGGCCTGTATGATGGTGAGAGATCAGGTCCCTGCGACCGACGGAGGGGGTATTGGGTGAGGAGTGCAGCATGAGGCCGTGTAGGAGGGGGCGAGCGTCCACTTAAGGGCCCCCTTGCTGGGCCGGGCGAGGTTTAGTCAGTGGGGGTAAAGCTGAGCTTCATGGCACACTCCAAGAGCAAATCGAATTCTTCACAATTAGCTGAGCTTCAACGACAGGCACCAAGGTGGGAGAGCCACATCACTGACTGCTACCGCTCTGATTGGGTAATTCGTTCTCCACTATGCAAATGTGATGCTCAGAGGTTGTATGGAGGGCCGGATGCAAGTCGTCAGGATGGTGCGATGGCGTCAAGGGTCAACAAATATTGTAAAAACTGGTTTTAGTGTCCTGCGGGAAAAGAACTATGCAGTTTCATCACAAGTTGACAATGAAAGCGTCCCAATAATTAGAAAAGGCCAATAAGAATGTGAATGAAGACCATACCTGTTTGTACTGAGTGGTGATCCAATGTAGTTTAAGTTTCATCCATAAACGTGACCTAATGGACAGAAATGGGCAGTTAGTCAGTCACCCGGGGAAAAAAAAGAAAAAAAGAGATGCAAAATACATAAAACAATTTGCTTACCTCATTTGACTTTGTTTGTGCTTTATACTTACTTGCTGGTTCTGTGAGTGCATGATGAATTTAGAAAATTTGCTCTTTTTGTGAGAATTGGGGGGTGGGGGTTGAAATGGTCTTTATTCAGCTGTTCAGATTTTTTTTTTGCTCAATGCTGCTTTTGCAGCAGAGCTCTCAATATTTTTTTTCTTTCTTTTTTTTTTTTTTTTTTTTTTTTTTGAGCTGATATTTTTTCTAGACCATTTCAATTCTTTATTTTTTTACATTTCAAAATTAAACCCAGGAGATGAATCCAGAAGCAAAGAATTCATACAAACCATTAAAATTGAGATACATAAAATATGTACACAAAAAGCTGCATCCTCATCAGGCTGATTATACTAAGGAAAGCAAATAACACGTTTTATAACAACCCATCAAAAATGCTCTACTGTTGTCTTTGAAATCGAAACATTTCCCATGTGCGTCTGAAACTGTAACATTTCCAGAACTATTGAAAAGAAATTTGGGTCAACACACTGACCATAAAGAAAAGAAAAACAATGCAGCCGCCAAAAGTTAGTCAATGTTTTGACACGATACCAAACAAAACGATGACGGCGAGAAATCAAATCATTCATGTTATCTTACATCTCAGTAATTGAAATTCACAGCCTTTTGAGTAACGTTTTCTATTTGCTGACAGGTTTGATAAGTAAAATAAAAAAGCAATGAAATGTAAATCTGATTTTTAAAAACAACCCTTTCAAAAACACACAACTCGAGTGGTGCAGTGCAGCAGGACAGGACACACTACTTCATCTTCATCTGCGCCATGAGCGCGACTCATTATCGTCTTCCTCTTCATCGTCGTCCTGCAGCAGGGAATCGTCCACGAGCGAATCCTCTGGAAACTGCAGCAAATCAGAAAACAGGCACTCAAAAATCTAATGAATGTACAATGACAGTACAAGTGATTTGTTTACAATATGGTACATTAGGGGCTTGGTTTGTTGCTTATACACAAGAAACAGTAACAAAGTGAGATGCATCCAACTTTTATTAAGGTATGTTATAAGCCACAAAGCAAAGATGTTTACACTTGCTCGGCAACATCACAACAGAAAAATGAGATGTAATGTTATGCAGTCACAGGTTTGCATCAGATTGTGGATAATGTCAGTAGAATTTAAAATAAGAATTGTGATAACGCAAAGTGAAATTAAGTTTTTGTTATTAAAATCAGTGATACGTTAAGCTGTGTACAGACACTGATGACATTTTTGGGTTGTGTCCATCAAGGTCCAAAGAAAAATAAAATATGAAGATCCTTCCAATCAGTCAAAATTTTACTCAATGGACAATCAAAATATGTATCGTCGCAGGACTGTTTAATGTTTGTATATTTTTAGGTTGTTTTTGTTACGCATGTGCACCAAAGCTGCATTTATTTGATTCAAAATACAGTAATAACAGCAATTTTATTATATATTAAAATAAAATAAATAAATAAAAAAATATAAAAACTTTTTTCCAATTTTAATCATTTAAAATGCAATTTATTTGATTCAAAATACAGTAATAACAGCAATTTTATCATATATTAAAATAAAAAAAATTTAAAAAACCTTTTTCCAATTTTAATAATTTAAAATGCAATTTATTTGTGATGCAAAGCTGAATTTTCAGCATCATTACTCCAGAGCCACATAAACCTTAAGCAAAGTAAATTTATTGTAATGTATACAAACCTTAAAATTACTTGCCTAATTAAAGTATTACAAATGGCTTTAACGGAGTAAACCAAACACCCTTAAAGTGAACTGTGATGAAGACCATACCTCCTCATCCTCGGGTTCAACCTCATCCGGGTCTGTTGTGTTGAGGGAAGCCGCGGGCTTGTGCCAGGCCAAACGCAGCTCCTGATTATTTAACCGAACTCCGTGGATGGCCGCCTAAGGAATAGAGTCGAAGTTTAGACTCTGCATGAAGGCGTGTATGTATGCGTTTACTAATGTTTATGTCAGTACCTGTTCAGCCTCTGCACGGGTCATGTATGTAATGATGGCACTAAGACTGGAATCCTCCATCTGGCAGTCTTCAATCTCCCCATATTGCTGGAGGTTAGTGGGAGAAGCGGTTATGACTCAAAGACATACCTCATGAACAGTGTGATGCAACATGCCCTTTAAATTTACTCACTGCGAAGTGTGGCAGCAGGTCGACTCGATCGGCCTCAGTGAAACCGCTGATCTCTAAAGCTCGGGGTCGATGATCCACCACAGCGTGAGTCGGGGCTCCTCTCCCACGTCCTCGAATCCCTCTGCCTCGGCTCCTCAGGGCCCCGCGACCCCTGCCGTGGGCCCCCCTCCCACGTCCTGGGGTCAGAAGCCCCCTTTTGGCAGCCTGAATGAAAACATCTCATATAAGATAGCATTTAAGTAGCACTACAGTGCCACACAGTGGAAGAACTGTGAATGAGATTCCTGTTGAATAAGTGTTTAATATCTCATGTTTCTGGATTGCCAAGCATATTTAAATGTGGGTAATGTAATGTGTGACGTTTTTATTTCTTAAAAGAACTCCATTTCCCTACAACATTTAGTTTAATTGCCATATATATATTAATTGTTCTAATATCTGAAATAACACTGCTATAAAATCAACAGTTAAAAAACCACTTAACTAAATTAACAACAAAAAATCTTCAAACCTGATTAAGTACCATTGAACCTGTATAAAAATATATATATATAAAAAAATAAATAAATAAATATTTAAATTTTATATATATATATATATATATATATATTAGTGCTGTCAAACGATTAATCGCGATTAATCGCATCCAAAATAAAAGTT
>JAUCMS010000105.1:1526993-1553597 GCA_032357445.1 Enteromius radiatus | reverse complement strand
ACTGCCAATTTTAATGAGTTTTTCGGTGGGAGATAGAGATTAGAATTAGCAGCCTCTGTATCAGACTTTTTCTCCGCAGTATGGGAGGAGTCTAAGCAGTCAAGCGCATATACTGCAGCGCGAGTGAGATCTGGTTTCATTTTTTTTTTTTCAAAACCCGTAATAAGCAAATGTACATGGTATGATAATCGTACATGTCAATATCACGATAAACCGCCATACCGGTATACCGTTACAACCCTAGCTCCTGTCCATCTATACTGAGACTCACTGATTGGCTGATGCAGGGTCCTCCTCCAGGAGCTCCAGGATGTCATCCTCCAGATCACTGACCTTCACCTGCTTCACTGCCTCTAACAACAGTGACTCAGCGTTTACCTGCTGGTGCTGCACACCTGAAGAAACACACACAAAACCATTTATCTCCTGAAATGCCCACCACAAGATTTATAAAAGTTACAAGTGACCATTTTTAAGTCTGTATATCTTACCTAGGTTGTCTCTCAGGGCACTAGCTTCTCTATGGGAGTCAAAGTTGTAATTCCACACCAGTTTGAGTCTCATGCGGGAGTAGTTTTCAGCGCTAGAGAGCTTCCAGTGTATGTCCTTCAGCTGCCTGCAAAACACAAACAGCTGCCTTACAGACCACAACACTTAGCACCATTTTCTCTTTTTTAAATTGTTACATTTTGACACATTTGATTATATTATATCTGATTAACTGTTTATAGTAGTTATACCAGCACAAACAGCATCCACCTTCTGGTATCAGTGATATTTACAGAGACAAACACCACTCACTTGTCCACCCAGGGTCCTTTCTCACAGAAGAGTCCTCTGCGTGCTGCCCTCCACTGCCTGAGGATGGCGCTGTTCTGCATGTGGATCTGTTTCAGCATGCTGTTGTACCTCAGGTTCTCCTGACGCCCTCGGCGGCTGAACGGTTCCACAAACTGCTCCTGAGGATTTTGAAGGGAAATTATATTGTTTGTAAACTCTGCATTAAATGTAAAGGATATTCTACACTCTGCTTTACTGTCACTTACGATAAATTTAATGCATTCTTGTTGAATAAAAGTATTATTTCTTTAAACAAACATCTTACTGACCCCAAACCACAGTGGTGTATGTGCGTGTAGATGCTCACCTGAAAGCGTATCTTGCTCTCTCCTCTCTCTCGATCCCTGCGGTGCAGATTGAGCATGAACGCCTCATAACAGTCCTTCCAGTAGAGAGCCATGTTCTCATGACCCTGACTGAACGTCTCAATCTCATATTGCTTCATGTATGGAATAATCTGAATAAACAGACATACAAGATTCAGACTTACAAACTTCAGGATGCAATGAAGAGCAGAAACAAACTACTACTACAATGGCTAAACCTATCAGAAATAGAAAATACGCGAGAGCTTAAAATGACAATTGACCCCATTTAGTGTATTGATCCAGGTCTTACATATTTATCCAGATAGACCCTCCACTCCGGAGAGCTGCAGTACAGCTGGAAGTCCTCAAAGAAAGACGGACTTCCGTTGGTGTCGGGGAGGGAAGGGAGGTGCAGCTCCATGTACAGGAGTTTGTAGACTTTGGACAGGAGGGTACGGAGGAGAGGCACTAAAAATGAGTATGTCTCCTCAGTCCGCTCCTCATTTACAGAGCGTCTGAGGATTCCCTCCACACGGCCCAGAAGATAACAGGCCTCGTCCTGAGAGTCCACTGTCTTCGTCTGCAAGATGCCATTCAGTTTGGCTGTAGCCATGGCGCACACCTGCAATAATGAGGAGAATTTAATGAATTAAAGATTTGAATACGTTTCTGATTATTAGTTCAACAGTTTGGGGTTGGTATGATGTTTAAAAAAAAAATAAAAAAGCTCGTAAAAAAAACCCTGTAGTTTTATCGCTGTAATGCTTTCCAATTAGAATATATTTTAAAATGCTATTTATTCCTGTGCTGCAAAGCTGAATTTTAGTGTCAAATGATCCTTCAGAAATGACAAGATTTTTTGATGAACAGAAACTGCACAAGAACAATAATTGAATGCATCCTTGCTAAAAACTGTACTGTATTTCAATACCTAATACGTGTGCTAGAAGCACGGGTATATTTGTAGCAACAGCCAACAATACATTGTATGGGTCAAAATTATACATTTTTATTTAATGCCAAAAATCATTAGGATATTAAGCAAAAATCAGATGTTTTGTAAATTCTCTGCCGTAACTATATGAAAACTTAATTTTTGATTAATAATATGCATTGCTAAGAACTTCACTTGAACTTTAAAGGCAATCAGATTTCAATTTTAAGACATTTAACCTATATGACTGGTTTTGTGGGTCTCTCACCTGTGGGTCTTCCTGTGCCATGAACCCAAACAGCAGCCGCAGTCCGACTTGAGACAGCTGGAGCCACTGTGTGCCCGAGGCATACCACACCATCAGCCCGTCCATCAGAGTCACCGTCTCCTCCAGAACCTTCTCAGTCCACAGAGCAGGATTCACCAGCCCCTCAGCCTGCAGGAAGTCCTGCACCACGTGCAGGAGACGCACCGCATTCTCAGTGTGCTGCGGCAGCGTGGCCGTCGTCGCCTCACGGTTATCCGTTACAGCTAACTCCAACATCCTCTCCATCAGACTGTGGAGAAAGACATTAGCAAATGCAGTCCAGATTGATTCTCAGAGCTCAAACAAATCAAAAATATTGTATATATATATATTTGTAGCAATACTCAACAATACATTGCATGGGTCAAAATCATTAGAATAGTAAAGATCATGTTTCATGAAGATATTTTGTAAATTTCCTAACATAAATGTATTAAAACTTAACTTTTGATTAGTAAGTTGCACTGGTAAGAACTTAATTTAGACAACTTTAAAGGTGATTTTCTCAGTATTTTACTTCAAATTAATTATGTAATTTAGTTTTTTAAAACCAATGTCAGTGCATAACTAGCATTTAGCTGCAGTTCCGAAGATAGCAGACTGGAGATGTACTGTATACTGACCTGAGTTTGATGTGGTCGACGGGCAGCAGCAGCTCATTGGCGGTGCCCAGTTTGGTGAGGGCGGAGAACACCTGACCCCTCTCCAGCCAGGCAGTGTCATCTGATCCCTCAACCCCTCTCCACATGACACACAACACGATCTCCAACAGCAGACGTGCCAGCTCCTCTTCCGTACGCTGGGCAGAAAGACAGGGGCTTAAATCAATAAATCATTTCACAACACTGACTGCAAATTAATAGATATAGACTGGATAATAATAGTATTTTGGTGCAAACTAAATACTTTAAAAACATATTAGTAATACATAAACTATTGTATTCAACGCTGTTCACACTACCTCTCAATTTTTCTTTATAAGTTTCTTATGCTCAAAACAGGAATAAAGTGAAATTATCAACACTGTGTAATATTTTAGTAAAAACTGTCATTTTTTAATTAAAAAGACAGTTGAAAAGAACAGAATTTATTAGAAACAAATATTTAGTAACATTTCAAATCTTCTGATCACTTTTGATCACTTTAATGCATCCTTGTGAATAAAAACATTCATTTTGATGAGTAGTGAATTATAATTGAATTCAATATGATAAAAGTCAACAATGTTTAAGAAATAAATTAATGCATTAATATTAATAAATCAAAATACACAACTATTCTGGCAAGCAAATTAGTCATTAATTAAATCACCCTGTAGCAACTTGCCACATTAATATTGAATGTGCGGTCACAGATACAAGCATTTTACAATGTCTTCAAATGTGGCTCTTCTATAAATTATAGTTACTTAACATATTCATTACAGTACTTATTATCAGGTACTTCTTGTTGCAAGAACAATAAGAAAATAATTAGTATGAGGAGGAAGTGATAAAAATAAGTGATAAAACACAACAGATCTCTGGTCTCACCTCACTATTAAAAGACTCTCCCAGGGACACATTGTCACTGAACAGGAAGCTGTCATCATTCAGAGAGGAAGCTCCAGGGAAGGGCTTTGCGTTCTCCAGAGGAGATGGTGTGCTGGGCATGCTGCCAGGAGTCTGACTGCCACTGTCCCCGTGATCGAACAGATGCAGCTGGGACAGGTCCAAACTCAAGACCCCTGGTTTCCCGCCCCAGGGTTTGGGTGTGGGTGCGTCCCCTGGTGTTTCAGAGAGGGACATAAGCTCTCCGTTGTCCAGGCTGTCTATGGACCTGCTGTCTGAGGCGCTGTCTCGCTCCTCAAGCCTCCCCACGCCGTCTCCCAGAGGCCTGCGCTCCAGAGGAGGCTCCAGACGGTTTCCTCCGCTGCTGCGGCTCAGCTCCAGACTACCCAGGCTGGCCGCGTCTCCACGGCCCGAACCAGAACCTCCATCACTCCCGGGGCTCCGGACAAACAAACTCATCAGAGTGCCCTGCCAGCACGTCTGCCTGGAGATCTGCTGCGCTGCATCCTGCTGAGACTGCAGCAGCGCATACAGCTGCAGGAAACAAGAGGAGGATATATACAGTGTATATATATATATATATATATATAGGCTTACATTACATTACACAACATACAAAGAATTTCTCTGTTATTGTCACTAATATAGCGCACAGTTAATGTTAGCTTTGTTTTTTGCAAGACATTTAAAAATAACTATTTCAGTTTGGGCCTTTTCTTCACAGAAAGCCACTCTTTTTAAGAAATAAACAAACAGTTTTGAGTGACACTTTTCCTTTCTGAGCTATTCCTTAAAAAATGTTTTAACAAGTTTTGTTAGCGCTAATAACTGTGGTGTATTGATGTGATAAATGCTCTCACCCTCTTGCATACAGTCAGGCGAACACTGGGCCCGGCTTTATGTGTCAGCAGAACCACAGCCATCAGATCTTTATAGTTTATAACAGTATCTAGAGGACAAAGAGATTAAAAAAGGAGGGTTTATGGAAAATAATTTCACATCATAAATTCAGCATGGCTTCATCAGAGACTAAAACCATTTTTTAAAAGCTGAAATAAACTTTAATGCTCCCCAGAAGAAAGCAACTCATACAGGTTTGAATAAAAGATGAATTGAATGACATTGCATGTGCTGGGTCGTGGTGGGTTTTCATCAGACTGACCAGTAGACAGCACTTGGTGAAGGAGGCACTTGATGAGGGTGGACGTGAGGTGCAGGTCTGAGAACAGAAGACTGAGGCCAGAGTATCCCACGTCCCTCAAGCGTAACCTCTGTTTGCTCTTCTCATACACACGGTCACACTTCAGCATCCGCTCGAACAGCTGCAGAAACACACCACAGCATAGAGACTAATAACACATCCATCTGACCATTTAGCTTTTTCAGATCTCTAACTGACGGAACCTGCTTTAGAGAAGCTGCTCAGAGTATGCAGCGCACCTTGAAGACAAGCTCTCGGAGGCGGTCAGAGTGTTTGTTGTTTAGCAGCAGGGCGTAGCAGGAGTCGGCCGCTCCAGGTTCAAACAGTAGCAGGAAGAGCTGGTCCCGCGCCGCACTGGTCTGCAGTAGGGTCAGCAGCAGCTCCAGGATCCCACACAGCTGCAACAGCACAGGCACTCATTTCAACTCCATGTTTAATTCATGTTTATTGCTAATAAGTGATAAGAGCAGGAGAAACCAGAAGAGACGGCGATTAAATGAATCGGAAGGGCAGTAAATCCAGTTTGCGGTTAAGCACATTGAGGTTTAGGAATAATTAAAATGGAGAAGGACAGAGGATGTTTGCTCTACTGATTAGAAAGGGCAAATCAATAGCAATGAAGGAGAGTGCTTCTTTCCCAGACACACACACAAAGAGTTAGTCATTACCTTATCACCATATAGAATGTGCAAAATTGCATGTATACAAAAAAAAAAACTAAACTAGACTGACTCTGAACAACTAGTGGGTTTTTAAAGGCTAGTTCACCCAAAAATTACAATTCTGTCATCATTTACTCACCCTCGAGTAGTATGAATTTCTTTGTTCTGCCGAACACAAAGGAAGATATTTTGAAAAAAGGTTTGAACTTTCTTTAAAATATCTTCCTTTGTGTTCATCAGAACAAAGAAATGCATAAAGGTTTGGAACTACGCGAGGGTGAGAGTCATTTTTTGGTGAACTGCTCCTTTAAGGAAGTCTTGTGAAATCAGACGATTTGCGTGCGTGATTTAAATACAGAATTATGAACATAATATGATATTATAATTTGTAATCTTATAATAAAGTAGCTAAACGTTATCTTAATTCATGTAAGTGAATTTAATATTAAAGCTAAAACAAGGAAACAAATGAAAAGAAAAAGAAAAAAAAAAAAGATAAAACTAAAATAAATAAATTCCTTCAATTTAATCTTAGTAGTAGTATATTTCTATTTAATGCCAATAAATAAAAGAAAACAATAAAAGTATAACAAATACAACAAAAACCAACAAACAAACAAACAAAAACAAAAAAAAAAATTACACATCGACATATAATTAAAACTCTAAAACTTTTTCTGGCAAAATTATACTACATTCCTTAAGTGAGTTCACTTCATAAAATAGTTTTTTTTTTTTTTTCCCAAACTATTTTCTAAAAAAAAAAGCTGGACAGTCCGATAAAATGTGTTTCACTGAAAGGGGAATCTTGTTTTTTTTAAGCTTTTAACTTAAACTTAAATTAATGGATACTTTGCCAGCTTAGTAAATAGCTGTTAATAATAAACAAGGTGAAAAATGACGAGAGATTGCCAGCATCTGCCTCTTCTCACCTGTTCCTCATCTCCAATGGCAGCGATGTATCCCAGAATGCTCTGGATCTCCTCTTGGGTGGTTCCCTTGCTGATGTAATACTTCAGAAGGCCACAGAGAGAAGCTCTGATTGTCTTGATGTCGTCCTCACTCAGATCTGCATCTCTACTTCCAGAGCTAGAAAAGAAAGACAGAACGGATTTGATGAAGAGAGAAAGAAGCAGCTGTGAGGTGGTAACACAGGGATCGCGAGAGATGTATTCTGACCCATAGTAAAGACGAACTGTGTCCAGCAGGAACTGCACTCCACATTTCTTCCTGAACTGCTTCCTGCTGTCTTTGATGACGGTGGACATGTACTGGATGTGACCTTCACCATGAAAAACACATCAAGATCAGCGCAAAGTATACAAGGCCCAAGAAACTGAGCGTGAACAGTCAAAAGGCTCTGGAAGGATTTTCCTATGCCTTTTCTACAAAGGGATTTCACAGTTTTGAGTCTTCCAGATTATATTCCAGTTCTTCAATGGCAGTTACACACAATTGAAAAAAAATGTATCTGAAATCACAATAACTTGATGCTTCTGCAGAAGTATTTGCATATAATATAATACACCAACCCCAGAGCTAATTGTTATGGACACTTTGAATAAAATAATGGTTTTTATTTTATATATTTAAATTATTATTTTATAATTATTAATTCTGTGTAATCAATTTAATCATTTAAAAGATAAATAAAATAATTGCATGGACAAATTAATAGCCAATTAAACATTTTACTTTATTTTTTTTATACATTATTTTTAATTTTATTTTATTTAACTACCATTACAAAATATTATTATTTTTTTAAATAAAAAAATAATTTAAATTTTAGAAAGACATGTACATATAAATACTGTATAAAACACTTTAATCAATGCGTTTTATGTTATTAAATGTAAATTAATAAAAGCATAAAGTAAATTAATAAAAAAAAATTATATGCACATTTTAAACTGCATTTAATAAGTGGCAACACTTTATTTTATGGTTACAGCTATTAGTTTCTTATTACCATATACATTACTAGAATATTAGCCATTTATTAGTGCTAAATGGCTAAAAGGTTTAAGCACATTTTAATGCCTTATTCTACATCCCTAATCCTACCCAATACTAAACTTCACAACTACCTTACTAACTATTAATAAGCAGCAAATTAAAATTTTATTGAGGGAAAAGTCATCGCTAATTGTTAACAAGTTCTATTCTAAATTAGTTTTTTATTTATTCGTCAAATCGGGTTAATTAATTTTGCTATGGAGAAAATGTAAAGTTTTACTTTACAACAACCAAACTGTTGCTCTCTACAATCAGAAACCATTAAAACATTCAATAAAAACAATACAAATCAGTTTGTGTAACAAAAGCATGCACAAACAAACATTCAATTCAGCATGAATAAATCTCCCACACACACACACACACACAGAGAAACAGACTAACCGATGCGCAGTGGGAAATCTCCTTGGTTCCAGATGCTGAAGTTGAAGAGCAGGTGTGTTTGGAGCTGCTGCAGGAGCTGAGAGTTCTTCTCATACGTCATCTGCTCAGTCAACAGCTGAACCGCCACCAGCACGCTCACATCCACCAGGAACGCTGGCAGCTGCACACACACACACAGAGACAGTGAATGAAGACATGCACAGGGAAACACTGAGGAACCAAAGGAAAGAGAACCGTGGGTACCTTCTGCAGCAGAGCTCCTAACGTGGCCACAGCGTGTGAGTGCTGAAGGGTTTCCTGGTTTATGGGATGCCTGTGAAGGAAATGCTTGATCACCAGCAAGAACGTCGCCACGAGATTCTTCTCTAGTCTGGCCTCTGAATAACAAAAGGTTCACAAACATCATATTTCAACAATATTAAGGTGCATTAATCAAAAATACAGAAAAGAGTCAGGTAGTGACATCTTTAAGATGCAAAAGATCAGTCACATAACAAGCAAATAGCATAGCTTAATAATAGCATTATTTATTGATAATTTTAATTATAATTTTTAATTAATAATTTATAATTTATAATTTAAGTTTCATTATTTTTTTGTGCTTTTGTCTTTTTTTCTATATTTCACACACACACACACACACATATATACATATATATATAATGATGCTTTGTATCACAGGAATAAATTACATTTTAAAATATATTCACACAGAAAACGGTTATTTTAAATTGAAATAATATTTCACAATATTACAGTTCTTTCTGAATTTTTAATCTAATAAATGCAGCCTTGATGAGCAGAAGAAATATATTTAAAAACCATTAAATACTTTACTGACCCCAAATTTTTGAACGATAGTGTATATATACATACATATGTATATATACACACCACTTTTAAATTTTTTTAGTTTGACATTTAATAATTTGGTCCCACTTTATATTAAGTGTCCCTAATACCTGTGTACTTCCATAGTAACAGAAATATTACAGCTGTAGATACTATTTAGCAATGTGTACTTACACTGTAGTTACATACTAGATACACATCTAGTTACTATGGAAGTACACAGGTATTAGGGACACTTAATATAAAGTGGGACCAATAATTTTGTTTAATCTTTATATCTATTCATGCCAACAATTTTAATAGTCATATTTATCATAAATACAGAAAAGGAGCAGGCAATGCAAAAGATCTTTGCTATTTTTATATTTCTGTTTTACTTTAAATTTATATTTATTTCAGTTTTAATAACTTTAGTAAAGAAACCTTTTAGTAATTAAATAAAATTTAAAAAATAATAAATAAAATCTAATTTCTAATTGTGATGTTTTTCATCTAATTTTTATATTTTATTTTAGCATTATTATATAAAGGTTTTACTACTTTTAATTAAGAGCATGTGTTCACCTGACGCTCTGTTTGAGGGCAGTATGACCCAGTCTCCATCAGCCGGTGTGGCTGAGTCAGGGGTGATGAACTCTGACCCCGAGGGGTCCACGTGATGCAAATCAGGGGTCAACAAAGTCAACTGTTCCAAGATTGGAAGCAACACAGGAAGCCCTCCAACACAGTTGATCATGTCCTACAGAAGACCAGAGATAGTGTGAGCATGTGAGTAGAAGGAGAGGTCCAGAAAACACACTTGGACAGATTATAACAGAATTGGATGAAAAGCAAAGTTCAAAGCAAGGGAAACTACAAACATACTTTGATATCCCAGTTGACCACTTTATTTCCTGTCAGGCGACCATGCAGCATATTAGGGGACAAATCCAGACAAATTGGATTCCTACATGCCTGTATACGCAAAAGAGCAATGATTAGTCATGTACATGTTAAAAGAAGTTATTTCTGGGGTAATTTAAATTTTTTTAAGTTACAGAGCAAATACATATATGAATGTTTATTGTTAATTTCGGGCACTAGTGTGTCTCAGCAGTTGATTTTTATTCAAACTAACAGACATCAATGTTTTTAGCATGCCTTAATCATTTACATACAATACCGTTAAAATTTTAAATGTTTTTAAGGACATCTCTTCTGCTCACCAAGGCTAAATTTATTTGACCAAAAATACATTCAAAAGGGAAAATATTGTGAAATATTATTACAATTAAAAACAATTATTTTCAGTTTGAATATATTTTTAAATGGAATTTATTTTTGTGATGCAAAGCTGAATTTTCAGCATCATTACTCCAGACTTTAGTGTCACATGACCCCTCATAAACCATTCTAACATGCAGATTTTAAATCATTAAATCACAGAGTATACATACATATATTATGTAAACAAAAACACTTATTTTGTATATATATATATACAAAACCATTAAGGTATATATTTTATTGTGCATCATTTTCTATAGCTCAGAACTAGTTTACAAGGACCTATACAGACAGCTCACCTTTGGAGAATAGTGTAGCAGAAGTTTGGGTGCCAGGTCTCCGAGTTCAGCCTCCTGACTTTTAAAGGGAGAAATACAGTTTGGTCCAGTGCAACAGAGGGCTTTGATGTGACTGGCTTGGAGGGGCTCATGGAAGACCATCACACTTCCCAGCTGCCCTTGCAATGAGGTGGGACTGCCCCACTCGCTATCCTGAGTCCCGGCAGAAATCAGTTTGGTGACGGACTCAGGTTTGGTCCCCAGCAGGCCGCCCCAGCCCGGGAGGATAGCGCCAAAGGATGAGCGTCCAGAAGGATTGCCTCCAGAAAACGGAGGATCTGGGATCTGAGAGGGAGGAGGCGTTGTGGTGCGGTGACCCGCTGAACCAATACAGCATGACGTGAAGGCCTGAGAGAGAGATACACACAATAAAAGACTAAAACAAACTGACACAGGGAGTTTTAGGTGGGTTTTTAAAATAAGTGTTTTTTTTCTCTCACCTCAGTCATGGTTGGGTATTTTAAAGGTGCTGATAGTTTCTGCTGTCCATCCACAAAGATGTAGACCAAGCTCTGGCCAAACGGCCTCTTCCCCGGCACATGAACCACACCAATACTGTGCTGAAGGTCAAATACAAACCAGACATCAATTCATCCAGGATATATAAATACAATTACAAGTACAAACACTTCTTTGGTCATGTGACTTACCCAGAGTGAATCACAGAAGCAGTAGTCAGGCAGCATGACGGTGACGTATTCTTTCTTTGTGCACACGGCAACCACAAGCACTCCAGATGAACTGATGAAGGCCTCGAACCCGGTGCCACCCGGGGTGAAGAAACTACACACAAAACAATAAATCAACCATCATAGATATCATAGTAAAGATAAATTGCATAAATTACAAGTAACAGCAAGATATAGCAACTGCCAAATACAAAAGATGCCGAATACTCAAACAGAAAAATAACAAAAAAAATGGTGCAGACACAACACAAACACGGGAAACTTTTAAATAAATCATTAAAAAAAATATGTATATATATTTTTTTCCAAAAATTTACTTGAATTATTAAAAAAAAATTGGAAAAAAAGAAAGAAAAGAAAAAGAAAAAAAAACACCACATATCTTGGTGCTAAAATACTACCAATCAAAAGTTTGTGGACAGTAAATTGATAGTTTGATTCGAAAAGGCTACACTACATTACAGTGATGGTAAAGAAAAAATATTTCTATTTTAAATGAACAAATATCATATTTTACATGTTCTATTAATTAAATATGGTATTTATATGTATTATGAAAAAAAAACAATTTCACAAAAAATCAATTGCTGAAAATAATACTGAAAATAATATTTTCCCAGCAACAAATCAACATTACAGTGATTTCTGAAGGATCACGTGACACTGAAGACTAAGTAAATAATGATTCTGAAAATTGAGTTTTGATCACAAGAATAAATTACATTTTAAAAATCAAATAAAAAAATCATATAGAAAACAGGTATTTTAAATTATAATAAATGTCATAATATTACATGCTTACTAAATTAAAAAATTAAAGAACAGTAGTGTATTCAAATAAATACTGGCAAAAATAGTATAAAAGTCTTAAAAACTTGTTTTCCTTCTTCCTTTCCCACCAAGAAACACCATCACACCAATCTCTTTTATTTCCGTTCTCACCTATACAGCTGCTTCCTCTTCTCTCCTTTACTGGGCGGGCCCAGCTGATCTTGGTCCAATGACAGCCAACCAAAGAAGCTGAAGGCGGAGCCTGGCCAACGGAGGATGGTCGGCACGGCGATGCCAGCCATGGGCGGCGACAGATCAAAGTACTGCATGGCACTCTCCAGGCCCTGTTTGCGCACCATCCCCAGGAGCGCTCGCAGCACGGGGCCCACATACGGGTGAGCACGGCCCGGCTCGTCCTGACGCAGGAGTCTCAGCAGATGCTGGAGCTCAGAGGAACTCAGCGACTGGCTGCCTAAAGATCCCAGCAGGCCCACCAGACTCTCGGCACAGGCCCGGTGCAGCCGCTCGTGTCTCTCCAGAGCCAACAGCACTCTGGCAGTCATGCAGGAGTTGACGCAGGTGGCTCGCGTGCGCCGGTTTAGACCGCAGATGCGCCAGAGCCAGTCGGTGGTGAAGATCTGCAGCTCGGCAGAGTCCAGCTCTGGAAGCCACTGGATCAGGAGCAGGAGAGGGTCCACGTTACTGATGCCCAGGAGACCCACGGACGAATGTTCGCCCTCAACAGCCTGCAGGAAGAGAGAAAGGGAGACTGCTCTGTTCCAAACATAGTCAGCTGCCCACTTAGGGAGCATTTAAAGGTTGTCAGATCACTCAGGACAATGTGTCAGATGTGATCTGAATCTTCAGATGTGAATACTAAGTGTAAATGCCCGTTCACAACAAGATAACAATAACAATAACTATATTTGCGTCCACACCAGCATTATAAGCTCAAGCTTAAGCAAGCGCGTGATAGCAGGATGAATTCTAACTGGTTGACTCAAGATGAGTAATGACACTTTTTTTTAGAGGAGAATTTCAATTTGTCTCATATTTTTGGAAGCCCTTTTCCACCACTGAATAAAAATAGAAATGGTAATTGTGACTTTTTATCTCACAATTTTGACTTTCTTCAGTTTACATCTCAGAACTGCATCATATAAACTCACAAATGCGAGATATTAAGTCAGAATTGCGAGAAATAAAGTCAGGGATGAAAATGAGGGATGCAATTTCTAGCTATTCAGAAAAAAGGGCATGACAGGAAGTTTTCAACTTACCATGTTCATGAGTTCCTTCAGAAGGTGTCTGGACGGCTGACCCAGTGACACCAACACTTCATACAAGTGAATGTAGCCAATCCGCTCCTTAAACACTTCCTACAAAGAAAGGAGGCTGTTTTAATTACTATAAATTGCTTAATGACTTGTTCAAGAGCTCTATCCCTACTCATCATGTACTAAAAGAATTAGCATTGGAACATCGGAAATGATGATAGATGAAAATAGGTGTAAATAAACAAGAAAATTTAATGTCTAATGTCTTAAATAAAATTATTTGTGAAATTGTGCAATAAACTTCATTTATGTCAGTTGTTATAACAGTAAAAAAAATCCTAATAAGATCAAATAAAGATCCTACCGGTTATCTTTTATCTATAACAGAAAAAAAAAACACACTCATTTTTTATAAATGATTTTCCACGCCTACAAATGATTTTTGAATTCTCTCATATTTACATTTTCCAATGGAAATTACTTCATAAAGGTAAATTTTGTTTTACTGTAAATTATAACGGTCTGATGAGGAGTATAACAACACCACCATAATAATAAATTACACTTCAAGATATATATTAATATTAAGAGCTGTAATATTTGACAACAATTTTGTTTTTATTGCGTTTTAATCAAATTAATATTATAACAAACCTTTGCAGCCGGTGACTTGTGCATCACTGTCGTGAGAGTTTTGATCGTTGCCACGGCAAGAGAGTCGAGCCTCCCTTGGAACACCTGATTGGAGGAAGACACAGTCAATCAAGAGATCCAGCCAATGGCTGCAGACTCCATAGAGCATGAGGCCTGTTCTATTCCTGCCTTATCTGTTCACTTTGCCATGCAAATGATGAGTGAAAAGCCATGACGAATGGCAAAAATACTTCAACAGAACCATGCTGACATGAACAGGCAGGAATAGATTCAGACACTGTGGCTGAAATTTTAAGATACTGATTATCTTTGTTTGAGTTCTGAGGCTCTGATATATAGATGATATCAGACCATCAGCGCTCAGATCTGAAACTAAAAACTCCCCAACACCAACACCGACCAATACACACACTTCATATACACCCACTGACAAAGTATCTCCTCCACAACCCAGAAAATCTGTCCAGCCACGTCGTGTCATGAGACTCCTGATTGGCTGATTGCAAAAATCACATGACGTTCAATCTGCCGTTGCAATTGGCTAGTTCATTAGGTATAAGAATACAACAAAGACTGGCTGGAGAGTGACGCAGCAATGGACAGAGTAAGACATGAAATCAAGGAGGTACTTCTATACAGAGAACACCGATAATCTCCAGGCTGCTGAAGTCACAGCATTCCAACCCTGTTACCAAACCACCAGAGGACAGGCGAAGGGGAACGGGAGGGAAACAAGCAAAGCAAAATATATCAAATGAGATGATTACTGAAAGCATGACTGAGTAAATAAACTTTAGACCACTCCATTACAAGCTTCTACAAGCTTCACAGCACTTTATGTGAAGGAACGAACTGATATTTGTTCTACTTCTGCAACGAGGAAGCATTGAATGGCTTATGAAACAGGGCTGGTCACTTATGGTGTCCGTTTATTTGGATATGACACTCTGTTGTCAGATCACAGTGCAAATGCAAATGCATGCAAGTACAAGTGGGTAATATAAGCAAAAATGTACCAGTTTAAATATTGCATTCATTATAAACTACCAAGTTCAAAATATAAATGTCATGGACAATTTATCTACAAACCACTGAATAGGTTCATTTAAATGTGATTTTAGTGATATTGGGCAATATTTTAGCTAATGTTAAACTATAACGAGAATATCAGTATATACCAAAATCCATATTCAGTTGGTTGAACAAACAGGAAACATTAAGAAATATTTAATATACTCCATTTTTAAGTAAATCTTGTTATATTACACGTCATTTTAATTTAGTTTAATTTCAGAAATGTTATTTTTCATTATTATTTGGGATTTTTTATTTATCATTATTTGTTATATTAGTACTTTGTAATATATTCATTATTATGAAAATGTATATTAGAAATGGAGTGTTCATTATACATTACATATTGTAAGCTTTATTAATACTTATTTATATTGTTATAATATATATACACAATACACACACACACAATATATAATTTCAAAATGAATCTAGATTAATCTAGGTATTAAAACTTAATCTATGCCCACCTCTATTATATATATATGTATATATATCTATCATCATCATTATTATTATTGTTATTATTATTATATTTACATTATATTCGTTCACTATATATATTGTTATCAGTTAGTAAAATGTCTTAAAATGTTGCCATGTAATTTAAAAATTAAACAAATTCAATAAAAATTCATATGCTTGTATCAACTGGTATATCATGCACCCCCAGCTTCTTATGTGATTTTGTGATTCATAGTGACCCTGTTCAGGTGAGAGGGAGAGAGAGAGAGCGACTGTGAAAAAGGACTGTGATCTTGTCCTGGAGTGGTCACATGGGTGGCGGGGTGAGCGGGACGACAGGCACAGGTGGGCGGTACCTGAATCTCACTCTCTCCAGTCAGTAACCTGTTGGTTAAATCTTTCTGGTCCTTGTCTGCGGCTGTGCACCTAGCGTTAACCAGCTGCCGGACGGAGCCGACCGCAGCAAGCACAGACGGGCAGATGAGAGGAAAGTGCAGAGGGTTAAGGTTAAAAGGTAGGAGGTCAAAGGTCATGAACCTAAGTGCCTAGGTGTTCCGTCGCTAAAGGACAGAAACATGCATGGATAGAAGGCAGTGCTGCAGTTCTGATACGTGTACATGCTGTAAGGCGATAACTATGAGCACAGTGAGACAGTTTTAACAGCAACATACATAGTAAAGAAACAGTTAATCTGAAACACAAATACTCACAAAACATACTGCTAAAAAAAAGATTGCAAATATTTGTACAAGAAACTGAGTGGTGAGACAAATTCTGTCATTCATAATCACACAAGGAAAATCCTGCAACTGTCAGTTAAACCACAATAAATGAGACTATTCCTGATATTCCTGTTGAACTTTACAGAGTTTAGGGCAATAGGTCATTAACATCCTGCAAAAATCATAGTGTGTCAACAGAGCGACAAATTTAAATCGGTCACTTCATCTTCTGATTAAAGGTGCTCTATGCGATGTTGCAGGATTTTAGCTCGATTTCATTTTTGTCTCGAACCGTATGCATCACCCCTCGATCGTCTTGCTGTCTGCCCTCTGAATACATTGGGAAAAAACCCGCTCTCGAAAGACAACACAGAGGCTGCAATACCAAAAGAAACACTATGGGCACCATTGCAAGATTGCATTATTTAAAACAGCAATCTTTTGTAACATTATAAATGTCTTTGCTGTCACTTTTGATCAATTTAATGCATCTTTGTTGAATAAAAGTATTAATTTTCCTTTTTAAATTCTCGCATGGTGGTTTTGTCTGATAAGTAAATACATTATTCTCTGTGTTTTTGTGCCTTCTTAAAATATTCACAATGGTTTATGGGAAGAATAGCGCATTCATTCCTTCAAAAGACATAAAAATCTTTTTCAAATCCTTTTTCCCTGTCAGGCAAATATTGATTAATCTTGGAGAGGCTTAGAAGACTTTCTTTGAAGATATTTCTGAAATAATCATTTCTCTGAATGTTCCCAAAACAAAGGGACCAGACAAAGTCATTGTTGCGCTCGGAACTGAATAAACCCGAATGCATGATGGTCAGGAAATGTAAAGGAGCTCACCTTGCTGTTCTGCAGGAGTCGGGTGAGATGCTCAAAGCAGTTACTGTTGAGGAAGATGGCCTGCAGAACGGGGCGGTCGCTGCACTCAAACATGTCCTGAATGGTTTCTGAGTGAAACAGAAAACAGGATTCAGAAGAGAGAAGTGGTCAAGATGAGCGAACGCAACACGAGTGACTGATCTACTCACCGAGCATGTTCACCTGTAACGCCACAAATCGACTCTCCCAGTGCCGAGAGCGGGGCGGCGACGGGCAACCTTTGACCTGCGCTGTGGCGGCGGGGTCTGAGTTGAGCAGTTTGAAGTAGCTCTCCAGCACTGAGCTGATTTCCACCTGTCTCTGATCGGAGCTGCTGGCCAGGAGTCGGTGCACCACCTCCCTCAAACAGCCCAGAGTCAACAACGCCTTCCTGTCAGGGGCCTCGCTGTCCCAGTCCTCTCCATCTCCACCTCCGCTCAGACACTCACCAGCACCCAACACTCCCAGCAGCACCTCCATCGTGGCTGGAGAGATGGCCAGCAGGGCGTTACGCTGTTCAGAGAGAAGACCACACGTTCAAAAGAAAATCATCTTGAACCTAAAATCACATACAGATTGATTTTACAAACATAAAGACATATACAAAAGTATGTTTAATTGCATACTAAATTGCAATTTGTCTTCTTTCTTGCTAATATCTGCAAAGAGAATTGTATTTTTTAAATGTATATTGTTTTCATACTACATTGCAATTGGCATTTACTGCAATTATTTGCATACTGAAGTGTGATTGGAGGAAATGTAACTTCACCAGTTAACACAACATTTTATCTAAAACTTCAGCACTCTTCTTTTGCTGCTGTGGCGTGATCTCACCTGTCCACCTGCAACAATGGCTCCAAACAGGTGCAAAAGGCAACATTTGAGACTGTCCTTCAGATGCTGACTCTCCTGAAAACACTCTGAAACACACACACACACACAAAAATGAATGAATGAATGAAGAGGTGTCTGTTGTGTAAGTAAATAACGTGGCAACATAACACGCTAGATTATTTTCTTGCATTCTTCTTATAACTCTTCCCAGAGGTTTTCTTCTTTTTTTTTTTTAAATCAGCTTCTCAGTGTTAAAAACTAATTATTAATGCGCAGGTACACTCAGAAACAGAGTGACACTTCACGTCTCTGGCTTCACCGATTAACACGCAGATAAGCAGAGTTTCTAACCACAGGAACACTGAGGCTGCTTTGTTTAGAACACGCTGGTTATGTGCCATCGCTGAAGGCCAAATGATAAACAGCAGATTTGATCAGTAAATAAACACACCACATGCCTCACAGGGCTCATCCACAGAGAGAAAGAGAGAGACTTACGGTAGAAGAAGGGCACAAACTCTACAGTGAGTGGAGCAGCTTTAAACTTCTGTCTGCTTCTCTCCACAGTACTGAGCTGCTGTCTGCAAGAGCAAACAAACCACATAAACAGACCCATTACTCACACTTCAATACAATAACTAACAATCCCAGATAATGTCAGTCAAACCCATCCAACCCAATATATTAACTATTTTATATTTAATTTTATACTCCCCAAAACTCTCTTTCATTTTAATTTTGTAATTATTTTTATGACCTAATTATTTGCATCAATGCCTCCACTTGGGGGGGGGGGGTTAAATAAATAAATAACAGTGAATGCTTTATCCATAATATATTCATTTAAATAATCAAAAAATTAATTAGATAACATTGAAAAACAAATCTATTGAGGAGCCTTTTTCCCTAATATGTTATTAAGCCCAGGTTATTTTCTTCAGCCATGTTACCCGTCCTTGAATAACCTCTAATGCGCGCGCACACACACACACACAATGACTGCAAAGATGAATAGCTCTTCACAGAACTTGTAGAACAAGAGGTGTTTATTTGTCAAAAGCAGCTGTGTTTTTCACTGTATACGCATTCACCTCATTTAACAGCGTGTATCTGTGCGGCTCATGTTACTCAATAACAGGGAACTGCACTAGACTGAGCGCTTTGGGCTAGCAACACCTATACCATAACTTAATATAAACCTTTACATACAGCTTCTCCACTGGCCGGTTATTTTTGTGGTGCACTGCAAAGTTATTTCAGAGATAAAAAACTAAAACATGATAAAGATTTATCTTTTCGATAAAAGATTATGAAAACAAACATTTTTTCTTTAAAATAACACGCACTGACGAATCATTCACAAGGAGACCAGGAGTATTTATTAAGTAAGTAAATGATTTACTTTTTCAGTAAATGGTTTTGATTTAACATTACACCGCTATTTTAAACAGAGCAGCTCTCCAAACAACAGCAGTTTATTCTACAGATTAGCAGCCCGAGAATGCCCTATTCAGCGTGCATGAGGAAACGTCTGGATTAGTGCATGCTCGTACAAAGAGATTAACAAATGAGGCCGTGATGTCCTCTCACTGAGGCATGACCGGCATTTGACAGGTGTGATGTTTACACACAATGCATTTTTTGCATGCGAGAAATGTTACCCGCTAGACAATCGGGTGGAAGTGTATTTCTGAAAAGCTTCAGCTGTAGCATTGGTTGCATATCTCACCCGTGAATGCGATGCCTCCAGTTGTGATAGGGATCATACAGACTCTCACAAAAGGCCAAAGCGTGACGGACAAACTCCTCAGCTTGTGTCTGATCGGCCAGCTCCTTCTCTTTCGTCTTACTCTTCAGCTAAACAGACAGAAAGAAAATGAAGATAAAAATAGGAAAAGGAACAGGAAGAAAGAACGATAAGAAAGGATAGAAGAAGGGAAAACTATAATAATAATAATAATATTAATAATTAAATGGAAAAAGAAAAAAAAAGAGAAATACAGACAAAAGAAAATAAAGAGGAAATGGGAAATGGAAGTAAAATAAAGAGGAAGAGAAAAGAAAGCAGAATGGACAGGAAAATGTCTTCTTATTTCCTCCTTATTTTTCTGTCATAAGGATGGAAAAATCAAAAGGAAGAAGAAATGACAGGAAAAGAAAGAGAATGACTAGAGGAAAGAGATGTGTAAAAAGAAATGTAAAAAAAATAATAAAGGACAGCAAAATAAAGAGGAAGTGGAAAAGGAGAACAGGGAAAATGGAGGAAAAGTCCAAATGCTTCACATTTTTTTCCCTCTTTATTTTCTTGTTTTTTTCCTCTTCCTTAATATTTTATTTTTGACGTCCCTTTCTTCTTGTCTTCCTCAAGAATGAAGAGAGAACGTGAAAAAAGAGAAGAGGAAAACAGAAAAAAGTAAGAGTAAGAGGAATGTGAAGGAAAAAGGGAAAGAAAAAGAAAGGAAAAGGCTTATAAAAAACAAAAAAAAACAGACAAGAAATAATAGAGGATGGGGCGTGGAAAAAGAAAAGTTAAGGCAGAGGAATTCATTGGAAAATGAAGAGGAAAGAATAGGGAAGATAGGGAAGAGGAATAAAGGAAAAGAAAAGGAAGTTGAAGAGGAAGAGGAACCACCACTAAATAATAGCGGCAGAAAGTAAAAATAAACGGATAAACAGAAAAACTGATTTTGAAGCAAGTTTCAGACCTGCTGGATGTAAAGTGTTGTCATGGTGATGATGTGGTTTATGTAGGAACAGGCGCCGATCTCTTCCACATTTGACAGGTTCCTGTCAGACAAATCACACAGCTGTCAGTGTGTGTGTGTGTGTGTGTGTGTGTGTGTGTTAAGCTGTATTGGACAGACTGCCGTATGACAGGACCATTAGTTCTAGCTGTCAGAGAGATTCCCCAGCCACCCTTATGATCATAAATCACACACTGACTGCTGCTGAAGCAGGACATCCAGCTGACGCTACAGAGGACACGCCATTTAAAACTGCATTTTACTATCGTAATCTATAATTTCATCCTCTGATCAAAGCTGAATGATCAACATTAGTCTTTAGAGACACGTGATCCTTCAGAAATCATTCTAATGGAAACATTATATTTATATAATTCATATATTTGATTATAAATGCTGAAAACAGTTGTGCTGCTTAATACTTTTGTGATAAAACATGATTTTCCTATAGTTTGAATAGAAAGTTCTGAAGAAGAGCATTTATTTCAATTGTATTATTATCTAGAAAAGTTGAACCTGTCACTTATGATTGATTGAATGCATCCTTGTATAAAACTGTGCTGAATAAAACACTTTCTAAAATATTTCTGAAGTTTTGAAGGGTAGCGCATGTCTAAACAAATGTCTGCTTTACATCTAAAAACTGTAACCATCTAAAACTAACATTATATTTAAGAGGTTTGACTAGAGTCATGTTAAACAACCTAATATAAAGTATCCTCATTAAGTGTGTGTGTGTGTGTACATATGAGTAGCAGCTGCTATTCGAGCAATAACACTGTCGGACCCTTAAAAGTCTCTATGTGTTGCTGAAAGTGGAAACCACGCGTGAACCCTCAGCAGCAGGTGCTCGGAGAACTCATGAAACATTCAGCAGGATCACAGGTGTCCAGTTTCTGTTTTTACTGAGATTCGGCGCACTTCATATCTTCACAAGAGACTCTATATGCAAACAGTTCAAATGACTCCTTCACTTCAGTAAGTTTGTGCACTTAGCAGGAATACTGATCCGTTTCTGCAATCGGTTTTCTCTTAGCCATAAAGCGCTTCTCTCCCATCAAGCCTTCAGAGTCTGACCTGCAGATGACGATGAGGAACTTGAGGAGCAGGAGGGCCAACGTCTGCTGCTCGGGCTCCAGTCCCTCAGACGCTTTTTGCACACACTGAAGCAGCTGCAGACGCAACACCTGCAGGATGTTATCAGGTAACAGCGTCATGACGGGCGGCGTCTCCTCCAACCTGCAGCACACATCAATCAACACAAATTAGGGCTGGGTACTGACACTAATTTTACAAATGTGATTCAAAATTCACAAACTTGCAATTTAATTTTAAAAACTTGCAGTTCAATTAAGAAATTACAAAACTGCAATTCAATTCAAATTCGATTCAATTCCAATTTAAATTGGTTATAAAAGCATTATTAAAAGTTATTATAATTATTTTCATGATGGATTTGTTTAAACATGCATGAAATATGGAAGAAAGGTTTAAGTAAAATTAATATATTGCATATATTCAGCAAAATACTGCTTTTCTAGACACATTTTGTACATGCACTAACTGAAAACAGCACAGACTAAAAGATCAATTCTTGGAATCAATATCAGTTCATCAAAATGAGAATCTATTAAACAAACATCTTTCAACATAGCTCAATTATAAATGCAAAACCATTTTAATACGATCCATATATATTGATTATGATACATAAATGGAGCTTTTGTGATGCTTGGGGACTAATTGCATTGAAAATGAAGACCGGCATGTGGTCTGAAGGCATAATTGATGACAAAAATTTCATTTTTGCGTCAATTACTCCTTTACAGCACCTCGATGAAGGCAAATACTCTGTTTTTCCAGCATCTAAAAGAGCGAGAGAACTGTACAGTAATGAAGCGTGAATCTGTGTGAGAAGAACAGCACAGCTGTAAAGGAGAGAGAAAGACGAATAAACCCATTACAATCCCATCTCCCTCTCCGTCTGTGGGTTCCTGGCTCTCCTCTCGCTCCACATTACGTAATGTCATCTGACAGCCTAAGCACTTCATGATCACATGACCACAGCTGGGAAAGCAAGAGTGATTTTCTCATGCCACATACTCTGCACTAGCGCTGCATAAATCCTTCAACACTCTCCCTCTTTCTCTCTCTCTCTCTTTCTGTCCATCAGCCTCTGTAACACTCATTTCCTACTTTTATCTAGCTCTAGCCTCTTCAATTTTCCATGCACACACGCACACAGAAAGAGAGACTGGGCTGGCTGAATTTTCTCTGTATTGCCGCTCACTTGCATCAGAACGTGACCTTGATGGCAGGGCATCCATTAAATACGGCTAATTATCCACAGACAAGCACGTACACAAACAGACACATAACCAAAACAATCATGTGATGTGTCTCTAATATTAAACCATTAAATTTAGCTTATTAAGTTTAAAAGAGGTTAGCAGTTAAAAAGGCGTACTTCCTGTCTAGGCTTAGTCTCGTTTTACACACTCAAAGACAGTCTTAAGGGTTATTGCCCTTAAAATAAAACAACTACAAAAAACTTTAGTTTAACTTTACGTACTAACATCACAAAACATAACAAAACTAAAAAACGACTGAAAACAGCTAAATGATCAATACTTTTCGCTATATTGAGCTAAGTCAAAGCCGAAAATATACAAATAAATTATAATTCAAAACGTTAACAAACACTATGTATCCAGCTTATTTTTCCCGTAAGAGCAGGCACAGCCATTTGTAAATTGAACATGTTTGGCTTCTAATGTCATCCACTTCCGGCTATTGTTAACTGTATAAAACCGTTTTTCTGCTTGATATTGCAAAATTATGTTTCTTACCATATAATATTAATGTATTGCCAAAAATATTATTTGTCTCCAACTGAAAGATTTTGCTAATTTGATTGATTGGCTCTTTTAACATACTGTACTGAGCATTGTGGTTACACACATACATATAGAAGGTCAACCTCCACTTCTACACAGCTCCACACAGGAAGTGATTCAGGATACAAAACAACATATTTTCCCAAGCCCAAGTCAAAGGTGGACCAGACTTGATCCTAACAGTCTTTAGCCCATACTTTAGTCCAAAACAATTAAAAGATGTGACAAGGAACTGCATACTTAATCTCATTCCTTTAAGCAATTATTCACTTAATAATAAAGGTTTAAGTGCATCTCGGATGGTTAAACTGAAGGATGCTGGTTTGCAGTATACCTGGTTGGTGGCTTCTCGAAATCCACATCCAGACATCTCTCGTAGGAGCCGATGAAGATCTCCAACCAGAGTTTCAGGTAGTCTGGGTCCTTCTACGGGTTTCAGAGAACAGGAAAACAACAAAGAAAAAGGACATTGTTAATCACGAAGAGAATTATTCTACTGCTAGGTTTATGCATTTAGCAGATGCTTTTATACAAAGTGACTTGCATGTATTATTATCAGTTCCTGCATTCCCTGGGAAACGAAATAATGACCTCGTCATTGAGCTACAGGAATGCTTTCAGTTAGATAGAGCTATCGGTCTAAGGTGTGTCCGAATGTTTTAGGTTAGCGGGTGGATAATATCAGGTGCAACACGAGACACCTGACGACTAACAACCCGGCCTGACCAGATTCCAGCAGGAGTCACCAACCAGAGACGCATTCCAGCATTCCTGAAAACAGACGAGCTTGACCTAGAACAACGCTCCTCAGAAACATCCACACACAAACCCTTTCTCTCAGATTACCACGTGCAGAATTAAATCTCGATCAATAGCAACCTGATGAGTTGGCGCTGCGAGTTCATGAAACACGTGACGCTGTAATTGACGTGGCTGGAGTGTATCACCACTCAATGCGGCCGTTTGTGTGGTCAATGTTTAAGCCATGCAACTCTCAGAACAGGAAATCATGCTCAGAAATTCCTCTCTGTGAGATCATCAGAACAGAGCTATTCACTTCCACAGCAGAAAAAACAACAACAACTGACCACTAGGAGATATGGACAACACAGCACCAGAAGGAGTGTTTTCCAAAAACAAGTAGAATGTATGCGTGTGTATGTGTGTGTGTGTGTGTGTGTGTGTGTGTGTGTGTGGAAAAGAAAAGGCCCATTCATTTGGGATCCAGTGGCAAGACATGTCTATTGAGGTCTAGATCTGGCCAAAGGTGGCACACCCTGTTTATTTAGAGCTCACGCCACAGAACAGCACTGCCTTGCTCCTGATGCCCTTTCCAGCTGGAAGGGTGTGGGGCGAGTCGGTCACATCCACCTACTCATGTATGTCAAGTTCCCAATTAAATCATTAAACGGTTCTTCTTCTAAAACCGCTAAACATTAACTTTAAGTAGGCTTTTTTATAATTGCACACCTTGGAGGAAACGATTTTGTTGCAACCTGCACACCTGAATGACTCCTGTACAATAATTTAGTAACTCGATCTGTTTGTCAAATTGACGTGGCTTTTGTGTAGGATTTAAGTATCTGATAAATGAGTAGTACTTACAGTCCTACTCTGAGGCTTTATTTCAGAAATGGTTGTGTATATCTGAGACTGGCTATTGCGAAGCGTCGCTAATGCCGGGCGTATGACCTACAGCCACAACACTGAGCTCATTCTAATCACATGGCCGAGACATCCTGTCCATTTGACACGCCATAATAATTTGTCTCCAGATATGCAGTATATTCTCTGTCCTGTGATCATTTCCAAATCTGTTTCAAGAAATAGGCTACTGCTGGCTAAATGGGACTCAAGCTTGGGATGTTGTCAGTCTCCACAGAGAATAACGCTGCCTCTCCCCTTGATTTGTAAAAACAAATGAAACATGCATTTACAAGCCAAGCTGACAAGTATTTAAACTCATCTTGCTGTCTGCTGTCTACGCAAGCAGAGCCTTCGTGTTAGCATGAATGGTAAGCTAAAAACATTATACTTTTGAATCTCTGGTCCTATTGTCCCAAAATAAATGGGTATTTTGAATGGGTTTCAACATAACTGAAATAGTGGCTGTTTAAAACAAGCTCAAAAAATGTTTAATACTATGACATGAAGTCATTATAACATCATTAATACTCAATTCATGTTTTTTGTGTCTAACAAATGGCTAAATGGGACTACAGAGGCTGTCAGGGACATTAAACAGCATCACACTAAATGGTACAACAAACTTTCTTTGTTAGTAACACATTCTTACAGTTATTGGAAGCTTAATGGTGGTGACATTGCAGTCACATGACCATGGTACAGTTCATTTATAGCCTTTTTTACTTCAAGAGATTGTAAAATTCTGCTCAAAAGTTTACATACTCCTTTTATGTTATGCAAACTGTTAATGAGTTTATAATAATAATAAGCTAATTCACATAACAGATGTTTACATTTACTACGCGAGACAAAATAACCAAACTCATAAAACGAATTTGTTTGAAAGTTTACATACCCTTGAATCTTAATACTGTGTGATGATATATGAGTTTTTATATTTTGGGCCAACCGTTTATGAGTCCCGAGCCACTGAACTGCCAACTTTTCTCCAGAAAAATCCTCCAGGTCCTGCACATTCTTTGGTTTTCCAGCATCTTCTGCATATTTGAGCCAATTCCAACAATGACTGCACAATTATAAATCCACCTCAACCTGATGCAGTAAGAGCCAGTATTAAGATTCAACGGCATTTCAGATTTTGAATGGAGTGGAGTAAATGTAAACATTCTTTAAAACCTTCTTGTGTTGTTAAAATTATAGACATTTTTCATTTTGCAAAAGGTACAGTATCTCACAAAAGTGAGTACACCCCTCACATTTTGGTAGATATTTTATTATATCTTTTCAAGGGACAACGCT
>JAUCMS010000105.1:1511287-1522156 GCA_032357445.1 Enteromius radiatus | reverse complement strand
ATATACAAATATATTATGTAAAGAAAAACTTTTATTTTGGATGCGATTAATCGCGATTAATCGTTTGACAGCTCTAAATACTATTAAAGGATCCATATTATAAAAATAAATTTCAACATTTTAGAGGGGACATAAAATTTGAATTAAAAACACATTTAACTTTCATAGTTTGATGCATTTAAACTCCAGGAATTGATTAGGCCTAGAAAGAGAAAATTATTTCTATATGACGACTTCTTGGGGTGAAAACTAAAAAGGTCAAAATCCATTTCAGAGAAAGTCCAAATTTGAGATCCTAAAACTGAAGACATGCTCTTTTAAGCTAAAATGCACCATTTTGCAAAAATAATTTCCTAAACATTCCCCCGATCTGCCATTGGTCAGTCATACTGTTAGCTCCGCCCAGATGTCCCACCATTGGTTGAGCTTTAATTTACATTTATGGGAGAAACTGACATCTGAAGAAGTACAGTACTTCTACTTGTTCTTAAACTGGGATGTTTTTAACTTGAAAAAAAAAAAAAGTCGTCACTTCACCTTTAAGACTTTTTTTGTGTTTAGTTTTGTAGCAGCAGCATTATTTTCTCTTCATGTGATCTTTACAGGACACCTCTTAAACCCAAACACATCTGTGGTCAACGGAGAAGTATAACCAAGAAACAATCTGTCACCGTGCGCTGAATTCTCTCGGGTTTATTATCTTAAGCTAAGTCCGATTAAATCACAGATGGGGGTCGGTAGTATCTAAAATCCCTCATCAATGAACACAACTGGACATTCACAGCCACCTGAGCTCAGCAGATCTCTCATGATGTCACGGCATGCGTTCACATATAGAACACGGTGTACCAGCCCCATGCACCGCGCAAGAAATAAATAAATAAAACTGCACTCCTATTCATGTGCAAGGGGATTATTTGGCTGTGCTTAGTGATGCAGGGTGCATTTGCATTAATGAGAAATTAAATGCATTAACTCTGTGAAAGTGCAAGCTGTTTACCTTATTGCAATACAGCATCCAAACCTCATACAGTCTCTCGGTCGATGCCATTCTGCACTGCAAGCTGTGAGCATGTAGGCAGAAATCTTCCCGATAAGAACCCCCGATTATATTATGGTCAGTACTCCCAAGCCTTCATGGTGTCAACATCCTGCCAAAAGGAGTTTGCCCAAACGCCACGTTCATTTGTGGATAACAAATCCCACCAATGGGTGAATCGCAGTCCGTGTTAATCCAGGGTGACAGATCGTGTCATTTCCTCCATGCACTGTGAAATCACATCCATCGTGTGAACGATACGAATCCCAGATGACTTGGACTTGAGCGTTTCCGGCAGGTTTCCACAAGCAGCTTTTTGATATTCCAAAAATTCCTCTGTTCTTCCAAGCCCTGTCGACAAATACAGCACATATTAAAAACAGCCCTGGGGTTCAACACTGCACGAATGCATTGCAAATTCCAAAAACACATTTGCATGCCACAGATAACAGTAAATGTGCAATGCATGACTTTGAGAGAAGGAAAAAATTGCCCAAAACAAACAGAGACCCATGACATCATCCCAGGCCAACTCAACATCTTCACAAAGCCAACATTACAGTATATTCCAGCTTTGAAATAGCATGTAAACTATATATATATATATATTCCATAACTTAATGTGAGTATAGATATTTATGTGGGGGTTTTTTAATAAATGTCCAAAGACTTGCACATAGTAGGAGCTGATCTAGAACACAGGGTGTTCTTCTAAGCTATACATACTAAACAAAAATGACTGATTTTAGATTTAGAAACTTACAACACAAGATAGAACACATTCAACACTCAACAGCATTATCCTGACTGGAATATTTTCTTCAGATTAGATGCAAGTTAGACATACTAACATCAACACTTGTCAAATTATAAAGACCAGATCATAATAACAAGTGGCCACGGCTTATACAATACTAATAGATTAACACACTATCGCTGTGAAACTCACCTGCCTCAACAAAAGCAGCGCGTCGAAACTCCCGACCCAAAGCTTGCTCTGGTTAAGAATCCAGGAATGTGGCATGAACTGAAAGCGCCACTGACATTTAAACCAGGACTCTTTCAACCACCCAAACTAGCTTTTGACTCATTTTGTAACCAGATAAGCCTGACAGCCCGGATGCATATGACGAAGATCATCGCACTGGACTGCGACGGCTCGTTACAAAGCCACTGCACGGGCTCGGGCGGCTTGAAGGTGTGTGCGTGCGCGTGCGTGCGCGTGTTTGTGTGTGTGTTATTTTCTTCCCTAGTTGTTTTACGACAGGCCGCACTCCTTTACGTTGCCTATGTGGAGCTCATGTGCGTCGCAAAGGCGTGGCTGAAACCAGCGAAACGACCAATCCCTCAAAGGCTTGGCGTAATGAATATTAATTACATCACGCTGACGTTACTACGTATGCTTCCTAGAGATTTTTTTGACAGTCATATTTTATGATGAGCTTTTTTTTTTTTTTTGCTATTTATATGTTAAGTTAATAAAAAATAATATTAAAATGTCTTCAAAATATTGACATTATTGTCTAAAAGGCCTAAACTAAGTAATATACATTTTTCATATTACATACTCGTTTATCATGCAGTCATGCCGGAGTGTTACGTAATCTAATTCAAATTCATAAATAAACTTTAGCAATTTGTCAAACGACTAGCATTCACAAGCCAACTTATCAGATAAACGTGTAAAAACTCACTGTGTAAACATGGCTTTACCTTTTTAATATTAACATGCCTTCAACATGATGCTAATTACTAAATTAAGTCTTAAATAACTCGGTCGTCGTTATTTTTAAATATATAATTAATGTATTTTTGTAACTATTAAGTTGAAATACATCTTTAAAAAATGCAGGATTTATTTATAGACTATTTTGGCAATATATGACCGCCCCCTGCTGGCCAGAGTGCGCAAATACATAAACACGTTGGTGCAGTAATTATTTAAAAATTCAACATTAATTAAATAAGCTACTCAAAGCACCAGGGACATTGAACAAGAATTTATAAAAATATAATAAATCATAGGGACTGTTTTTTAATCTACTGCATTAAGAAATGGCAAAAGGAAAAAACAAATGACAGAACACCAAAGAGTTATGAAACAGAGTAAGAATATATTTATCATGTCTAAATATCTTATACAGTTAACATGTAAAAAAAAAAAAAAAACGTATATATCAGTCACAGTTACAGCTGCTCAGTCCTTCAATTTCATCTCGATTGGGTTGAGGCAGTGTTGACGAGCACAGCATTGATGGTTTGGTTTGTTTCTTCACAGGATTAAAACATGCAGTTTCTTCATTCAGAGCAAGAGGAGGCTTGTTGATATCTCAACACAGATACACACACACCCACGTTCACTGGCACAGGTTGAGTGGGTGATGCACTTATGACCTCCACACACACACACACACACACACACACACACACACACGCAACATGATATCTGGCTCCTGCATTCATGGCTCAGTTTGATGACCTCACTCGTCAGAGTTGGATCAAATCCAGTGATCTGCAGTTAGTTCGTGATGTGATTGGCTGCTGTGAACATCAGACAGGAAGCTCTGTGGTTTATATTCAGAATAGCATACTAACAGTATGCATGGAATACTTGGGTGACCTACTACACTGGACAAAATGTGCAGCATACTTGTGAGCACACAGCATGGAATAAGACACTAGTCACAGAGTGTGTCATTTTTCTGTCCACAATAAAAGAGAAAATGTTGCATGAATCAAATGGATTGACGAGTGCAGTTTCTTGCCTGTATTTTACAGAAAGTTGGGTGGGACATATAAAAAATGCTTGTTTAAAAACAGCTAATATTAGGGCTGCATGATTGTGAAAAACTGTGATTAAAACCTCTAGGCGTGCTGTGCTTGTTTATAGGGCTGCACAATTTGGCTAGGAATTGTGTTATTACATATAAATATGAATATAATCCACAATGTATTATTATTATTATATCTTAAATAAGAAAAACTAGTATTGCAATATTGCAAAACTGTAAAATTAAGAGTAAAATAAAGAAAAAAAATTAAACAAAATAATTATTATTAATAAAATAAAAGAAAGACAACATATCGTTGTTATTACAATAATATTATTATTGAGAAATAAATATAGACTTTAACTGAATACTTTTTATTTCTCAATATTATTCATAATAATAGGAATAATAATCATAACAATATTTCACAGTAAAATGTAAATAGCGTTCAAGAAATTATTATTATTATTATTATTGATCAATAATATTAAAGTAAGAAAAATTAGTATTGTCATATTTACTGTAAAATCAAACATATCAGGTATTTAGGAAATATATACATTTAATAAATTAAAAAGCAGTCTTTGAGATTCAAAGAACAAATCAGAAATTCAGTTTTATTTTGATGAATTGTGCAGCCCAAGCTAATAGGCTTTTAATTTCACAGTCACTAACTATGAGTTTATACTCTTACTAGTCAGGAAATGTCTAGGCAGCTGGTATGTGCTCGTTCTAGAGAGCATTTGATTGGCTAAAAAAACACGCCCATGAGTGCAAGATGATTTCATCGATACTTTGGTCCAAATAGGGATGGATTTAATGAGATTTCACGCTGACTGGGGGCTACCGCAATATGAGGTGACATAAACACAAAACAAGTGAATGGTAAAATGACGAAATCTAGCAGCTGGTTAGGACTACGGTGGCCGAGAGAGCTCAATGTGCTGCAACTTAAGAAAACGCAGAAAACACCAGCGCATTAAGAAAACACAACACAAGTGCTGCCAACCTCACAACACATGCAAAATTGTGTTGCATATCGCGCGAACCACAACTGAAATTTTTCAAGGGGAACCAAAAAAAAAGTGACGGACCAGTTGCAATATGGGCCCCAAAGCACAAGATGGCAACCAGTGAGCTTCGGCTCGCATTCACTGCAAGAGAAACATGAATACTAAACCTGGCTAATTAATGTTTTTTAAATTAAATAGCGGATTTGGTATATCAAAGACAACATCCTCCCTACATTATTGTGGACCTCTGTGTGAAAATTCATCAAGATATAACGCTGAGAACGCCTTTCTCCTGATTGTGCGTTTAATACCGTACATTTACAAAAGTTTATACGATTGTACCCGGCAAACTGATTAAATTCTGCATGTGTGTTTTATTATTGGATAACATAACTGTAACTGTACAATTTAACATAATGTAGCCTACGGTAAGTTTGCAGATCTGTGTTTGCATTTCCCTGTGTGTGTTTTTAATATTTATCTTGTAAGATCTGTTGCATAAATCATTAAATCTCTATAAGCGGCAAATGTTTTTATGATTTATTTTGCATTAATTATAAAAAAATAAATATTTATGCATTAGTTGTATTCTTTTATATGTTGTGAATATGATGATATGTGTGCACAATTAATATTACGCTCAATCTCAGCCCATTTCTCACAAGGTAAATATATAACCATATAAAACCAATACCTTTTTTTGAGAAATAAGTAAACTGGGTCAGTGGAGTAGTTAGTGAACCGAAACGCAATTTTTTTTTTGGTTTATTTTAATAATTTCTTTGTCTTTTGGATATTATTAGCCTAATAATCTGACGAATTCCACAATTAACTATTAAACATTATTATATAAGACGGCTAAGTTATAGGCTTAATTTAATATCCTTAGCTAAATACAGTTTCAAGGTTAGTGAAAATAAATCGGTAGTGCTTTATTAATTGTCAAAATAAATAGCAGAATAATTCCAGCAAATGCAAATCTTAGCGAGTCACTTTTTTGGTTCCCCTTTGAACATTTCAGTTGTGGTCCACGCAATATGCAGTGCTGTTTTTAGTTTGCATGTGTTGTGATTGACAGCCCTTGTGTTGTCAACTTCTTAATGTGCAGCACGTTGAGCTCTCTCTGCCACCATATAGAACAGATTAATACTGAATATATGTAGAGATGGGAGAGAAATGGATGAGAGAGAGACAGAAACAGGCAGCGAGGTTCAGGAGAAGTCCCACATGCCGTCCTCAGGCTCGGGGTCGGTGGGTGATGGGGTGTTGCAGGTCTGGGTGGGTGTTTCAGACGGAGGCGTGTCTGGAGGACAGGACACTGGCACGGCCGGATACATCAAACTGAGGAAAGAGTCCCTTGTGTGTTTCTTCACCTGCAAGATCAATACAGGAATTACTTCAGGCTACTCTGTAAGAGTGTATGACCGCTTGATGAAAGGCTGAATGTACCTGTCTGAAGAAGGGATGAGTGAGGAGAGCTGTCGCAGACGGCCTGAACGACAAACGCACACAATACACAGGGTTCAATAAATGAAAAAAGTTTTTATATAATTTAACATGCAAAATTAACATTTTATCAACTGCTCAATGATAAATTGAGAAAATACTAAACAAAATATGCATATTTTTTTTTTTAAAAGCCATATATATATATATATAGAGAGAGAGAGAGATAGAGAGAGACATTGAAATTATTTAGGTGTTTTTTCTCTTGTATATTTAATAGGGCCATACCAATTTATTTTTCTTACATTTTTGAAGTTCACTTATAATATTATTAAAGTTTTGTGTGTGTGTGTGTGTGTGTGTGTGTGTAAAAGTCACGATGCGATAATAGTAACCCCGCATGTTGCAATCAACATGATTGTTTTATCAAATATAAATACTTAAATAAAAATAGAAATTTTAATTTTTATAGATAACTTGATTTAATTGTTTTCATGTTAATCCTAACTAAATATAACCATAAAAAGACTCATTTTAAAATAGTACTCCTCACACAGGTTAGGGTTTTTTTTTCTATTATTTCATTCTCCCCTGAAGTCGACTTATATTAGTAAAGCTTTCAACACTGATAATAATCAGAAATGTTTCTTGAGCCGCAAATCAGCATATTATTATGATTTCTGAAGGATCATGTGACACTGAAGACTGGAGTAATGATGCTGAAAACACAGCAATAAATAATATTTTAACTCAAATAGAAAACAGTTATTTTAAAATGTACAAATATTGCACAATATTAGTGTTTTTAGTGAAATAAATGCAGTCTTGGTGAATGTGTGTTAATTCTGAGCTGTAAGGTGTGTGTACCTGCGCTCAGGCTGCTGCTGCAGGCACAGTTGGACCAGGTTGTGTAGCGTGGCCGAGTGGTTTTTGGGGGCGGGGCTCTGAGGTCTCTCTGCTGTGGCAGTACGGGTCAGGCTTCCGGTCGCAACGCTCTCGCCGATCCCCGAATCCACACCAGAGCGGGACACCTTGAGCGCACCCATGTCTCCGAGCGGGTACGGAGGGACGTCAAGGAGACAACAGTGAGAACCCCGCAGCTTCTGAAGCAGCATCTGGAGAAGAGGAAACAGGAAGTGAGTGTTCAGTAACACGTGTTCAGGGATACAGCAGATGCAGAGCTGAAGAGCAACGGTACCAGAGTGGGCGGCATGTCCTGGAAGGGCACTCTGCCACTGACCAGCTCACACGCCACAATCCCCAGACTGTAGATGTCTGACTTCACTCCATAGCCGTGAAGATCCTTGATCACAAAAACAGCATCATTTCTCACAAAGCTCAATGTTTAGAACTGATGTTGGTGTGACACTGACCAGGCCTTATAAATAAGAATGTACAATATATCAGTGATATTAGCCAATATTAGTGATTTTTTATTCTAAGTGGCATTTAGTATTAAGATACTACTATAAATTTTTTAATGATCCTACATTAAATTTTCAACCAAGTTAAATGAAAGTTTTTGTAATTTTGTAGTACATTATTGTTTTTCTATATAGGTTTTATTTATGTTATTATTTGTTTCAAGGTAATTTAGTACAAGTTAAAAATATTTAATTAAAAATTAAATGAAGAATGCTAACAACTCACTGAAATAAATTAAGTTAAAATTCATAAATAAAGTAGGCAAGTTAGTTAAGTTAAAGGTTTGGGGTATTGATTGATTGATTGATTGATTTAAATTTTATTTTATTATGCAAGTTAGTTTAAAAGCTTGGGGTGTGTAAGATAAAAATTGTTTTTAATTAATTTACTTTTTTAATTTTTTCAAAATACAGCAAAAAAAATATTGTAAACTTTTCTTAGAATTTAAAATAACTGTTTTCTATTTCAATATATATTTTAAAACACAATTTATTCCTGAAAGCGTTTGTCACAATAATAAATAATATCAGTTTCAATCAATTTAATATATTCTTGCTAAACAAAGCATTAATTTCGTTAAAAAAAATGAATGGTACCGTGTATATCAGACAGTTTTGGATGTTTAATGGTGCATGCTCATTTTTTGCATTTAGAATACCTGTGCCACAATCTAGCTAAAGTTACGTTTTTTACATTTGTAATAATTATTTAATAATTTCTTTAAGTTGTCTTGCTGTTTATACATTGCTTATTGTTGGTATTGTTGGGAACAGCGTTCCTGTGTGTGGGCGGTCACCTGTCGCAGCAGCTCCGGACTCAGCCAGGGCAGCAGAGACGGACTGTGTTGAGGCATGTCAAACACTGCTCTCATCCGCTTACCATCCTTCATCAGACTGTACACGCTCTGAAGCCCCGACAAACACACACGGCCTTCAGCCGACAGCAGCACGTGACTCGCCTTCACAGCCCTGCAGGACACACCAGATGAGGAGAGCGGATCGCTCGTCTCTGTCAAACAGTCATCGTGTGCTCACCTGTGCACGTAACCCATGTGATGCAGGTACTCCAGCGCTCGGAGCACCCCGTACAGCAGGTACGCTATCAGGGACTCGCTCATCCCGTCCGGAAAATATGACCGGAGCAGAGAGTCTGCAGAACCTGAACGAGATGTGTGCAGAGAGGGAGATTAAACAAGGGCAGCATGGGAGAAAAACGAGGGTGTTCTGTGAATGACTCTCACCGTAGCTCATGAGAGGAGACAGCACCCAGAGCTGACAACACGAGCTGAACACCAGTCTGGAGGTCAGCAGGTTCGGGTGACGAAACAGTCTCGACAGCAGAACCTCATTCTGTAAAGAACACACATAACTATAAATGCACCAGCACTTTTGTATTTTTGTAATTTTGAAAATGTACAGTCAGTAAAGTACAGTCAAAGCAAAAGCTTCTTAAAGCAATAGTTTAATCATCATTACAGGGGTAAATGATCGGGGGCATGTTATATTTTCTTTGGATAATGGCATTATTGTCAATCTGTTCCATAGAATGGCTTTCAAAAAAAAAAAAAAAAAGTAGTAGTTTTATAGGCTACATTTCTTTATTATTTCAAAATTTTATTTATTGATTTTTTTTAGTTTTTTGCAAGTTTACACATATCAACAACCACTATGAAAACACTTCCAAGTCACAATAAAAATTTTAACTCATTTCACTACTTGCAAACAGGTATTATAGACATATTTTTATGTTTTCATTATTAAAACGTAATTGATTTTCACTACCACAACACTCTTGTAAACATATTACAATAAAAAAGATTGTTTTATATATTTATAATTTATGACATATTTTATACTTTTTTATTTTTAAACTTTTTATTTTATTTTCATTTTTAATACTTATTTTTATTTTAGACTATTATATACACACCATAAAACCATTAAATTGTATCATATAAATTAAAAAGTTATGCATTATATAAATTAAACATATACATAAATAAAAAATATATAAAATGTACATTTACATATATATATATATATATATAAAATATACAAATTACATATTATATTTTATTATTTTATAATAATGATGTTACACACATAAATGAATATTTCACAAAAAAATTTAATATTCTAAATGTCCGATGTATCAAACATGAACTATTACACACATATATGCCAAGCTTTATTGAAAAACTAAAATCCAATAAAGCTTTATTTTTAAATAGTAGAAATCAGCATGATGTTCTCATGCACATGTACACACCATTAGCTGCAGCAGCTCATCTTCTGTACACTCGTCCAGGTTAGTGTTTTTCACCGCCACGAGCCGACCAGACGGTGTGTGTCGAGCCATGCTCACCTGACTGAGGTTATTAAAGCCCCGGCCTGCACACATAAACATAGACAGCGATACAGACAAATGATGACTTCAGGGAGTATATCATATACTGTATAAAGTAGGTCACGGTCATTACCCAGTTGTGAGAGCAGCTGATAGTGGGCGGTGTCAGTGGAAAGATCTGTGATGTCATCTTCATCCGTCAACACAGAACACGGAGAGACATCACTGCTCTGTCACACACATAACAGCATACAAACACACATGAACTAACACGTAGCACACACACACACACACACACAACTCTACCTGATAAAACCCTCACACACTGCTGGTTGTGTTTACTGGGTTATTTTAGAGAAGAATCAAATATAAACAGAACATAAGACTCTTCCTGTCCTGTGCCCAACACTCATGTGATGCAGGGAAAGGTCATGGATGAAGTAGCCTCTCTTTTCTAGCCTCAGATCAGTTTTATCTGGCATGATAATACTGACTGAGGAAAAAGTGTTATACACGCACACAGAGACACACACAAACATATATATACATACATAACATAAACATAACATACAGAGAGTACAGAAAGTATTCAGACCCCCTTCAATTTTTCACTCTTTGTTATATTGCAGCCATTTGCTAAAATAATTTAAGATTTTTTTTTCTCATTAATGTACAAACAGCACCCCATATTTGAAATATGAAATGGGTGACACTCATATATTTAACTCAGGTGCTGTCCATTTCTTCTGATCATCTGCAAAAATGTCAACAATTCTGTGTTTTTCTGTCAATATGGGGTGCTGTGTGTACATTAATGAGGAAAACAAAT
>JAUCMS010000105.1:1483801-1511187 GCA_032357445.1 Enteromius radiatus | reverse complement strand
AATCCCCAAAAACCTCCCTTTGTGGACGTTTTTGACTTGTAGTGTGTGTGTGTGTGTGTGTATATATGTGTGCGTGTGTATATATATATATATATATATATATATATATATATATACACACATACATACATTTTATTTTTGTTTACTGAAATAAATAAAAATATATAATAATAATAATATGCTAGGACTTTACAGAGTATCCACCTTAATAAACTCCTAATTTATAAGTACGTAAACTGGTTGTTGTAATTATGTTTAGGCATGAGGGATATAGAATATGATCATATGCAGAATAAGACATTATTATATGTGCTTTATACACCCTAATAAACAGCCAATATGCTAGTAATATACATGCCAATAAGCAATTATTCAATAGTCAATACAGTTCCTTAAACTAAAGTGTAACCATAAATATTACATCAATTAATATATAAATATTTGATGAAAAACTTGAAATGAGAAATGTTGCCTTGGCAACTGACAAAAATGACTTGGAAATAAAAAAAGGAAAATTAAACTACAATAGATAGAGAAATAAATAAATAAATACACATTAATTAATTAATCAAATTAAATTATTTGAAAGAAATTAAAATTAAAGCTGTTATTTTTATATTCTAAGTTAAAGGCACAACATGTAAGATTTTTGCTATAAAATATCCAAAAACTTCCAGAAATGGCATATACATTTTATCTTGCTGCCAGTGCCATTAAACAACAGTAGCAGTGTTTCCACATAAGTTATTTAAAAATAATAATAATAAAATGAAGAAAAAAAATCAATAAAGTAATTAATTATATAGTCCATAATGCTTTACTGGAGATCATTCAGTCCTTCATAAGTACAAGTCTTGAACCTCAAGGTTTTTGCTTTGAATAATTTTGTAATATTGCAATTCATCAGTGCATCAAACGCAGTCTTGGTGCACAGCTTGACCTGTATTACATAGCTGAAATAGCTCAAATCACTGTGCCATTACACAAGATTTGTAATTATTCAGGTAGCTTCTAAAAACATTATTTTAGACTTCTTAAGCCTGTAACCTTTAACTGAATCAATGAATGTTTGGAAAAGCCTCTTTAGACCATCAATAATAAAGTGGCGCAGATCACTGAGGTCGAACACCAAATATTTCTGCCACAGGATGAGACAACCTACAGATGTAACCTTCAGACAAAAACACGGGACTACAGCACAACTGAGCTTTCATCCAGATCGATGGAACAGAAATACAGCTTTGTGATGCCCAATACAATAGATCCACTCAAAGCTCTGAAGCTCACTGGAGTCTGTGGTTATGTGATGATGTTTCACTAGCGTGACTGTGCCCTCTCGTGTCCTACAGGGCTGTTCACACTGACAGCTATTTGCAGTGACAAAGCAAACGGAAGTCATTCATTTTAAATCAGAGTCTGTGTGTGATTTGGGGTGACGTGGCCGACAGCAATGCGACAAAGTAACCAGAGTTCACCATGATGCAGCAACTACCAAAGAGAGCACATACGGTCTCATACAGCAGACAAATACACAAATAAGAGTGGGCTTCAATTTCAGAATCTGAGTTATAATTATAATTGTACGCAGTTTTATTTGTATTCATAGTATTTAAAAGAGTGTGGGGTATTTTGAAATAATTTAATGAATACATTTGATTACTGCTAATCATAGAGGGAAAACATTTTGCTGATTTTTTTCTTTTATAAAATTACTTTAAAACAATGTAATAAAGGTTTTGTACATTTTGAAAAAAAATTAAATAAAATATTCAGTATGTATTTATCAATAAGTATTAATTAAGTAATTTATTTAAGCCATACAGTTTAATCATCAATTTTTAAAAAAATTACGTATTTTAAGAAATTTATATCTATATTAATCAAGGATGAATTAAATTTATCAAAAGTGGCATTTATATTGCTACAAAAATGTATTTCAAATAAATGCTATCCTTATGAACTTTCTATTTATCAAAAAAATCCTTTTGAATATAATACAACAGTAATATTATTAACTGTATTTAATAGTGATAATAATCAGAAATGTTTCTTAAGCATCAGATCATTAGAATGATTTCTGAAAGATGATGACGTTACACTAAAGACTGGAGTAAGGATGCTGAAAATTCAGCTTTGATTACAGAAATTGTTTACATTTTAAAATATATTGTTTTAAATAACAATAATATTTAACCGTTTTACTGGATCAAATAAATGCAGCCTTGATGAGCATAAAAGTCTTCTTTTAAATGTTTAAAATAAATAAATAAAAATACTATCAACCCAAAACCTTTGAATAGCAGTATATATATATATCATTTGATTTACCCATTCCCTATTGTTCCAAATCAAATGTCATTTCAAAGCACTGTTTTTTGTGACAAATTCACTTCAAAATTTCACTCCAAGCTACTAAATTCTGTATTTTTGCCCGTTTCCTTCAATCACACTGAAGCCGTGATCTATGGTTAGACTCTACTGACCGAGCACTGATGGCTGATGTCTTCATACTGCTCCTCTATGCTGATGGACTGGACTTGTGAGTGGGAGGAGATACAGGTGCAGTCCTGAGGGGAAGAGGGGAGGAGACATGAGACACGGAAGGAATATGGAGATGAATATGACTACATCCACAGTATGAATATGCATGAATTCAGAAAGGGTGGGCTGAAGGGTAAAGACACAGCAAAAGAGGAGATGATCATGGAAATACTGCGGTGCACAGCCAGCCTTGCCACCTCTGATTAAGTATCAGAAGTATCACCACCTTTGATTAAGTATTAATCAAATACATATGAATTAAATACTAATTTCTTACAATTCAACCACAATTAATATCATCATGTGTCTGTTAAATACTCACCCTTAAGTTGAGATGTTTCTTCACAGGAGCAGATTTGGATAAATTTATCATCATTTGCTCACCAATGGATGCTCTGCAGTGAATGGGTGCCGTCAGACAGCTGATAAAAACATCACAATAATACACAAGTACTCCTACTAGCCTTTAATTGATGTAATGGACTGGTGTGGATTATTGGGATGTTTTTGTCAGCAGTATGGACTCTGATTCTGACGGCACCCATTCACTGCAGAGTATCCATTGGTGATCAAATGAAGATTAAATTGATCCAAATCTGTTCCCATGAAAAACATCTCATCTTGGATGCTCTAACGGTGAGTAAATTATCTGCAAAATATTCATTTAACAGACACATGATGATATTAATTGTGGTTGAATTGTAAGAAATTAGTATTTAATTCATATGTATTTGATTATTATGAATAATTTCCCAGAATGTACTCCAGGTTTTGATGTCTAAACGTTATTTTCTGAAATGACTTATATAAACAATGAAAAATTAGTATGCTTTTTAATCATTTTGACAATATGTATTATTGAGTGAAACGGGAAACGGCAAACCCAACTTCCGTTTGTTTCATGCTTAAAATCATGCTTAAAGAACCTTTAATAAATCCATAACATGAGTGAGACATTAACATAAGCCTCCAGGATTAAGAGGTGAGGTGGAGGATTGGTGGATATTAATGAGGACATTTATTATTAAATGTGCTGATATCTAGGGATTAGAGAATAATCAGGCCATGGATATTGTTCGGCGAACATCTTCAGCCCACAAAAAAACATCCCTAAAGCGCTACTACTGTACTGAACACTAAACCCAGGATCAAAACCTTCATGCAAACACATTTCTGATACTCAGAATGAAGAGCTGCAGAAATAAACACAGGAAGCATGAATGCACCGAGCTTTGCACAAACAAGCTGGGGATGAAAAGATTTGACTCTCACCAGAAACGACATGAGGTGCTTTTGGCTGAGCTGATGCTTCACTGGAGCTCATTTATCCGATTCTGAAGACAGGGAATAACAATCAGCCCATCTGAGAAAACACTTTCTGGCTGTTTCCAGTGTGCCACGCTGCATTTCTCATTGCAAGAAAATATGCATGAAAAGCAAAATGTTTTCCGCTTACCTGGCTTTGCTCAGATTTCACTGCATAAAAGACACAGACTTCATTTCATCTCACGCTGCTCCAATAGAGTCCTGCGAAGCAAACATCAGCCGAGACGCTTTTAAACACATATCAAATTTTCAGGGCTTAAATTACATTAGGATCCAGATCCACTGCTCATATTTCAAATGCATCTTGTCTGAAAATCAGCATCCATATTCTGGTCTTGTAGCAGATGCCGTGCGCACAAACAGAGCAGCCGGAATCAGCGTCTGGCACTGCTTGACCGACTGCATGAGTCCGCTCTACTCTAGACATCATCGTCATCATCATTTTTAGTTATATCACTTGATAGGATGTCATATCTGTCTGGGTGCATTAGCTCTGATATCGCCACAGGTGACATTGGGAACTACTGTCCATTTTGTTTTGTTATGTAATTAATATTAGCGACATCGAAATAAGTTCATGCTTGTCTGACTATACTTTACAAATAATATTAATAAGAAAAATATTAAATATTATTATAATATTAAGATTATCCAATGCATATAGCTTAAAATGAGGTCTCTTTGTTAAAGTGCAACTGTAAATAATGCATAATGGTGCACAACACAGCAAACAAATACATATACATACATTTGCATGACCAAAATAGATGATATGTTAATTATGAATCATGTAATTATCAGAGCAACTAACAGTATGTGTCCTTCCTAGTCCTTGACAGTGATTGCATGTAGGTTAACAGGGTTAGGGAAAAAAAATAAATAAATAAAGAGCAATGGTGCACTAGAAGCGTATAAAATAAGCTGGACTACAATATTAAATCCACCCTGTTTCATAATAATTATGTTTAACGTTGCATTAATGCATTCGGCGACTGTAGTAGAGAATTTGAACATTAATATCGCACGATTAACATCATTCACACCTTCTATAAAAACTATTATTTTCTAATATTATGCATACCAGAATCGTAATGTTATGCATACCAGAGTTTGATGAGAAGCTCAAAACCAGACATGACAAAAACTCACCATTGTTGTGCATGTGGATGGAGGCTCTCCTGGAAATTGATTCTGTGCCCTTAATTTTGACGCCGAATGTCAGTTTTGGGTAGTTACAGTTACTTCGGTCACATCACAGTTTTAAAAAAATCACGCAGCGCCTCTCACATTTACCAATAACATTTGTAAGTTGACTTGCCAAAGCTTTTCTTCACAATCCCAGCTGATCACGCGTCACGCTTGACGTATCGGGGGTATATCTACATAATAAAAGTCTCTCAAGCACGCCGTAAAAGACGTAGCAGAGGACTGTACACAATAAAAGTCACACGACTAAATGCATAATAAAGGCACCTAATCTGTCCCTCTCATTTAAATAATGCACAATTTGTATAGTACTTCTCATGATTCAAATTGCTGCAAAGCAGCTTCACAGACAATTAAGTTTTTACAATTTAAAAAAAAAAATTTACATTATATTTAGGATTAGTTTATGTCCAGGTTATGTAATTATGGCAGAAATGTACAGTAAATTTTAAGATGCAAATTAACTTGCCAAAGCTTTTAATAATACAGAAACAAAAAGGATGTTGTTACCTTATCAATCTTTCTTGCCAGTTTCTCCTTTATACTTCTATATTATTTATTTGTACTGTTTGTGTCTGTGTAATGTTAGCTATTTACTAAAAATCCATGTTCATAGGGACTTTTATCATGAAATAAATGTCGCGGACTATATGATGTATTTGTAGCTCACTGACGCTAGATTTGCCCAACTGAACGCTTCCCCAAATACCCCTCCCTCCCCGCTCTCTTCGCTTATTGTCTCCAACGCTCGAAGTGACAGGAGCCACATGCATCGGTAGCGCTCAGGGGAAATAAACGGATTTCAGGTGAACTAAAGGTAAGAAAGCGCTCTTTGATAAGTCATGTACGCGTATTTTAGCGCTTGTAGGGTAATTGGATGAGTTTGACGGGTCACGGGGGTGTAAAATCACGGATGTGAGGGAGGCTCTTATGGATATTGGCTCTTGTGCATCGGGATGCAGATCAATGCATCTACGTATTTTGTGTGTGTTTTGAAATGAGTGATCATCGGAGGTGTAGGGTGTGTTTTCTGATTGTTATAATGCCTGGGTTTTAAAGATTTGGATAATCTGATATGCCATCTGCAGGGATTATGAAATCTGTTGCATCAGATAAAAATGGCTTGTTTTCCCTAACACCGCGTTATATAGAGCATCTCTGTTCTGGCTTGGTTCATTTATTTCCGCTCAGAATTTGAATATAAATGCTTATATTTATTTTTACCATAACATAACTATTTGTAAAGACAAACTAGCCAAACAATTTTAGGGTATTTAAAAAATACTAGTTATAAATAAATATACATTTATAATAGTGCGTCAAATTATTAACCACATCCAAAATAAAAGTTTTTGTTATTATAGTATACATGTGTACTATGTATATTTAATATGTAAATACATGTAAAGATTTGATATGCTGTATGTGTGTATGTTTATATATACATAATAAATAAATGCAAATGACTAAAAAGCACTAATTTATAGTAAGTTTCACTAATCGTTACACCTATAGGTCTGATTTATCAACTAAAATGGAGTATGAATAAAACAAAATGTGGACCTTATGATACTATTAAAAGCTAGAATTGTGCATTTGACTATATATAATTATTTTTAACTGTTGAAATAATCTGGTTTGTTCGTGGTCTTATTTCTAATAAACACGAGCCCTCAGGATCCTGTCACATGTCGTTTGTTTTGTTGTAGTTTGCAACGGTTTAGATAATTGCAGACCGCTTGCTGGAGAGTAACTGTGGGAAGATTGATGAACAGATGACATGACATGCTGCTAATGGAGGTGTATTGACGCTTCTCCTCGCCCTAAAGCAGAAGAAGAGCTGAGAATATGTGGCATGGGTGTCATTTATTTCAGGTGTCACACTGTCAGAGGCTGTTGGAAGTCATGTTTGTGTAATCGCAGTGACCGCTGTCATGGGCTCTGCATTAACGTCTGGATCCGACACAACGCTGCTGGAAGCGCTTGGACTCACCCTCACAAATGTCCCTTTACCTTTGGGATGCGTCTGACAGTATTGATGGTACCTGATGTTTGGATGTGTTTGTTTCTCTCGATCTGTGATGGTGATTTTGCATCTACTGGCGGAGATAGCATTGACCCTGTGACTGTCTGATTGATGAAGAGTTTCCTGTGAAGGCCTGGACAGACTTTGTGGGCATGAGGCTAGATATTAAAAGAACAGGCTGTCACCATAAGCTTTGAACTTCCCGAAAAAAGTAATAACTTCCTGGAGAAAGACAAAAAGAGGAAGAACGTAAATAAGCGAGCATGGTTTTCTTGTTGTGAAGTATTTGCTTAGCAGTTTATTTTCTGACAGTAACGAGAGAACAACGTTTTTCAGGTTCAGTACATAATGGAGTTGTAAAGGAAACGACTAACAGAGGGACAGTACAATCAACTGAGGATTAACTGCTGTTCTAAAGAATAGTTGGAAGTGAATGCAGGTAATTTTACCAAAAACTATTTTTTCTGGAACTGCATTTTCATTAGGATTTTTACAAGGGTTTTTATATATATATATATATATATATATATATATGTTAAATTATCTTCAACACTCTGTGCAATGCGATAGCTTACACATGCACAGTTCTAACTTCACTTTCACCTTTGTTTGCAGTACAGCAGGTGTGTTTTGATCTCTCTGAGCACAAAACCCACATCCCACACCCTTCTGAGTTTGACAAACACACACAAGGAAGGTGAAACATCTTCACTTTGACTGTGGCCCCTTATTTTAGTTTACTACGAAAAGCCACTTTTTAAAAATAATTCGACTGTATTTTTTTTAGCAAATTAAATTGCCATTTATAATGTTACAGAACATTTCTATTTCAATTAAATAAAATTATTTAGAGCTTTCTTTATAATTTATCCTGTTTGTATCAGTTATTATATATATATATATATATATATATATAATTCTACCAGCTTCCACAAAAAGTATTAGGCAGCACTGTGTAATAATAATAATAATAATAATAATTTCTTGAGCACATCAGAATCAGAGTAAGTTAGGCTTTACAGCACAGGAATAAAATACATTTTAAATCATATAATAGAATAGTTATTTTCAAATTGTAATAATATTTTACAAAATCTGTTCAAAAAACTGTAGTTTCTCTATTATCCTACTATTTATTTTTCTCCTTATTTTGATTTATTTTATTTTTGATGAATTGATGATTATAGTATAATTTTCTTTGGCTCTCAGCTTTCATTCGTTATAATGCCAGCCAGCACATGTTTCCCAAATGAACATCATACTCTGTAAACATCATCATGTACGGTACTGTGGGATTCCCCCCAAAACAGCTCAAGACAGGAAGCTCATGTCTGCTCCTTTAAATCATGCTAGAGCCCTTTCTGAACAACAGGAAGTGCCCCTCTCTCCCTCCTCAAAGACAGCTGCGACGTGGCCTCAAGAAAACGGTCACGTTTTACAAACAGTGCCCTGAAAGCTATTTGAACACCGACGTTCTGTTATTTTGTCAGTTTGTATTTGTTTTAGTCTAATTAATATTTAGTTTAAGTAGTCAAATAATAAGAAATGGATTCTGGGTAGTGTGTGCCTAAACAAAAATTAAATCTCTCTCTTTCACATAACTCTCCTTTTTACACAATGGTTCAAATGTTGGATTTGTGTCTCAGGCTCAGTCACATACAGGCTTAATCTGACAAACAGCTGGAGGAGACACACTCAACCAGAGCTGAAATGTCAGCAGAGAGAGAGAGAGAGGCATCACAAACATGTTTCCATGCAGGCTTCTAACACACACACACACACACTCATATGGTTATTAAATGTCATGGTATTTTCTGTTGTTGTTTTTTTTTTTTCTGGTATAGGCTGTGCATCTCCATGGGGTTTTGATAGAGAGCAGGATGTGACATCAGCGGCCTTCATGTCTTCTGCTCGTGCGGATTGGGCATGAGTGAGGAGCCCCACCCTCATTCGCCCAGCTGACCAATCAGAATGTTCGAGGTGAAGCCCATGAGTGTGGAGAAGAAGGACACAGCTGCGGGAACAGGTGTGTGTGTGCGCACCTGGTATTTATAACGTTATGGGGACCAGTAGTCCCCACAAGGATAGGAATACCAGTAAATTTTGACCTTGTGGGGACATTTGTTAGTTCCCCATGAGGAAACAAGCTTATAAATCATACAGAATGAAGGTTTTTGGAAATCAAAAAATGCACATAGTTTCCTGTAAGGGGAAGGTTTAGGTGTAGGAGTCAGTATAGGACAATACCACATACAGTCTGTACAGTATAAACACCATTACACCTATGGAGAGATCCCATAAAACATGTAAACCCAACGTGTGTGTGTGTGTGTGTTGGTATTTGTGGTTTATGGATAATTTGTTTAATGACACAGGAATGACAGAGGTATTACAATTTGAAGGTGATTTATGAGGTCCCCGTTGTTCAAAAGGCATAAAAAAACATACTAAATGGTGTGTGTGTGTGTGTGTCTAATAATACCTGTAGTTTCCTGTAAGGTGTAGGTCTGGTGCAGGGCATCAACACATACAGTTTGTACTGTGTAAAAACCATTACACCTATGTAGAGTCCCCATAAACCACAGATACCAATGTGTGTGTGTGTGTGTGTGTGTGTGAGAGAGAGACACACACACACACACAGAGAGAGAGAAAATCACAGTCTTTTCCCTGCAGTGAGTTAGTTAATAAACTGCTCCACTGGACAGATATTTATCCAACCAGAGTGACTCCAGCCTACATGTGACATGTGCATTAAAAAACCTTTTAGAGAAAGAAAGGAAGATGGGAATATTAACCTCAATTTTAAAATATTTGCATTTTGTCATTCAGACTGCATGTGTATATACATGTTTGAATGTTTATTGTTACTATCATTATAATGTGTGCGTCATGTAATTGCAGTGTGTATTGTTTATTTCAGGGATTATAAATTTAACATCAGGGATTGTCTGAGTTAATTTCAGCTTAAGCTCAGGGTGTTGATCACCGCAGAATATATTTTCAGTTTGAACATGAGTGAAAAACATAATTATATTATGATGTAATTTTGTCCTTCTGAAGGGTTGCGACATATTTACAGCTCGAATGCAGGCTTGAAGATGACATAGAAGTATTTTAACAGAAATACACTGTAAGCATTTTAATTATGCAGTAATTAAATAGAATGATCAATAATAGAATTATAAATGATTAACATTTTATAGCCTTTTATTCATTTTGTCTTACATTTTACTCACAAATAGCAATTTCTACCTAATCAGTGCTCGACATAAATGTCAATTACTTAAAATTGTATCATTTCTGTGAATTTTCACATTTTCAATCACACTTCTTAAAATTTCCTCATTTTTACAGATTTAACAATACTCAACCGCTGGACTCTGCATATAAATGTGCTTTTCAACAAAGCAGTGAACAATCTCAAGTTATTCTCTGTGTAATTAATTGGTCTCTGAGGTGCTAAGCACAAGGTTTGGTTGGCATCACTGACATGTAAACGTGGATAGTCATTTACTGTCTGTTTGACATCTAGGGATGGGTCAGGATGATTAATTTGTCATGGCTCAGAAAAACATGATGATGCAGACTAATTATTCAATGATTTCCCATCAGGCAATGATGACTAGCTGCAAATGTTACAAACAATTTGTTTAAGCTCTAAAAGTTATTTATTTATTCATTTATTTTGACTCTTATATCAAAAATAATGGCTCCTCATAGTATGACCGAGTGTGTTTTGACTTGAATGAACAGCAGATGGCGTGCATGAAATTGTGTTATGCAGCACTGTCTCTTCTCGGACCTGAGGAGTGTGATGTGTGTTTGTTCTGTAGATGAGGGCAGTAAGGTGTGTGACGGGGGAGTCAGCGGTTGTGGAGGGGATTCGCTGTATCTTTACGAGGGTCAGGACTGGGTCATCTCCCCCTCCTGCTCTCCAGAGGAACCCAGCGCCATCTCACCCATGCTGGCCGAGGAAACCTTCCGCTACATGAGTAAGAGTGTGTGTGTGTGTGTGTGTGTGTAGCCAAACACTTGTACACACATGTTTGCTTGCTATTGCTGTTGGGGAAGCTTCTTTAAAACTGTAGCAAATACAAGCTGCTCATAATTCAAAGTGTTAAACTACAGTCAAGTTTGGATTCATCTCAAATAGGTTCCCTTTCTCATGTAAAACTATTTATTTAAAACATTTTCATTTTACATTAAGGGATTACTGACATTTCTTTGGTAAGTGTTCTAATTATCTAGTTGCAAATTGTTACTCTGATCTCAGTAAAATTATTTCAAAAAAGTTTATCTAGTCTTAGAGGATTTATGATATTTTGGGAATTTTTAATTTTTTTTGTTTTTTCATATTTTGGAAACGTACTTAAGTTAGTTGCATTGCTTATGTTGCCCTATACTGGAGTGTGTATGCTTGAGGGTGTGTGTGTGTGTGTGTGTGCCCGCGCCCGTCCGTCGCTGGCAAGGGCACAGGAATTCAATGGTCAGGTCTCTTAAGTGCAACTGACAGCAGAGCCGGCCGGCCGGGCGTCACGGGGCGGGAGGGAGAGGGACAGATGGATGGATAGAGAGAGGAGAGGAGAGGAGAAGGAGAAGAGCAGTCATGCCGGTGCTAAACATACAGAATGAGGAACTTTATGACCAATATGCTGCAGAAGGTGAGGCCATATCGAGATTCATACATGCACTGAGCATAAGGATATATGTGTGAGCATGTGATTTTACTCACAGACACTACAGGACTTCTGACAATGCAAGGTCATCTATAACGGGCATGAAGGGCATGTGGGCGGAGCTCACGTGTGTGTGTGTGTGTGTGTATGCAGTATGTATTGTGTGTGTTTGAGTCGTTGCAAGATGGCATTGTTGGGTGTTTCCTTTCAGTTGTTGTGGCAGTTTTGTTGAGGCGTGTGGTGCTCATTTCTGCAGTGAACAGGAAGTAGAGACTCGCGTTTCTCTGTCTCTGAGATTAAGCACTTGTGCTGATGTCATCTTTAGAAGTCTGTCAGTGCTGACTTACGTGATATATGTCTTGTGCCAAGCGTGTTTGCTGCAGGATAATTGCTTGTCCATGCTACATACTATACTATACCAGCTCCGTTTTAAAACCTAGTGAGCTGCCTACAGCCCACACTGCACCATGAAGTCTAATAAGTAGCCAACAATGAAATGCACAGAGACTCAACTTCCAGCATTTGCGATGCTTAACATTTTTACCGTTTTGCACATAATGTTTTATGCATTCATATGGATATTCAGTTATTTTTATTGCCTTTTAAATTGCATATTGTTTAGAGGGCAACACTTGGCAGGATGTGGAATAACTATTTTGTAAATAATTTATTAATTTATTTGTTCATTACAGGGTTTTTTTTTTTTTTAACCATATTTTAATAGAATAATCAATTTCCATATTAATGAATAATGAAAATTTTTACAAAAACATTGAAGTAAAAATTATTTGTGGTGGTTTTTCTCTATGCACATTGTTTAACAGCAGTTACTCGTTAATAATGTCTTAATATCACACGATGCAGATTACAGCTGGATGATAGTATAGTTTATATTTTCCAATGATACAAGCAATCAAGCAGTTAAAATATGCTGTATAAGATATTGCTGTATAGGATATTGCTTTATATAGGCCTACTTTGCTTTATATTTCTATATTGCCTTATATAATAGGTATGCCTAAATGCAGATAAACTTTTCATTCTCTTCATAATTTAATGAAATCAGCATTTATTTTTTAAATCAACACTCTGCCCTGTTTGACTTTTATCTTCACTGCAGGGAATATCTTCTCCATAAATGATGCATGCACTGCCAAATAAACACATCTAAATGTTTAATCCTTAATAAGACACGCCTCATCAGGGTTCAGGAAGATTTGTTCTCAAAATCTTACATTTTTTCATTAGTCCGTTTGACTGGTTCATTAACCAGTTTGGACTGTAAGAGTAATTTGTTCATCATGAATCAGTTTTGCTCTGTATTGATTTTTCTCTGTAGACACTGCAGTAGAAGTTCTTGTCTAGTCAGAGTGGACGTGCTGGACCACTAACGAGTGAGGAGGGTATAGCTCTGGAAAGAGGGGAACACAGCCAGAGACTTTTTTGCCCTAGTTTCACCCAGTTGGATGATGATGGGATGCTAAAAATAACCTGAGAGGCATAGAGAGGGCAGATGGAGGCTATTTCAGGGTTATGATCAGAGGGCTGAAAATGAGAGGACACGAACAAGAGCACAATATCATAACCTATAGAGGGAGAGGCATAATGGAAGATCCAAGTTGACCAGCTAATTAATGCAAATTCAACATATTTCATTAGAGTGTGTGTGAGATCACAGTAAAACTTTAGATGGCTTGTTAATTCATCTAGATAAATTCAGCTAGCAATTTTTACAGAAATACCATTGAAATACCACAGTACATTTTGTGTGAAATCAGTTAATACTAGTTATTCAATTATTTAGTGTTTTATATTCAATGAAATCTAATCTAATTAATTACATTTAAAGTCAGGATCAGATTAGTTGCATTTATCAGATTAGATAATAATACTAATATTAATTTAGTTTTCTTTGCAATTACAGCTAATCTAATTATATAAATTTTTGTAAAATAAAAATATTTTATATCTGTAATAGACAGTATATACTGTCTTTCTTATTCATATTTTAAATTAGCAATAATTTAGTTTTTTTTCTTGCAGTTTATTATATAATTTGAGTGCATAAACTTTTAAATTTTTAAATATTGCCTTTCCATTTACATTTTATTTGCCTGTATTATATAAGTATCCAATATTTGTTTTTAATTTCTGTTGCCAAAAAGGATACTTAATAGTTTTAATTGTGTTTTAGTTGACAATGCCAGGTCTCTCATTTTGCCTGTTTTATATATTTGCGACTAACCTTTTTGCAAGGGCTGCTGTGATATCAGGAGTGAACTGACCGTACTGACACCAGCTGATGTTTTACTGGAGCTCAAAGGTCTCAGCGTGTCTGTGATTACCAATGCGTCACTCATTGCTGAAGTTTCTAAGTTTATGTATCTAGATCTAGCGGATCAGAGCATCTGCGGCTGGAGTCATGAGTGTTTCTGAGGCTGCTTCTTTACTTCTTGTGCTTTCTGTGTAATGAAGGTTCAGTCTTAGTCTTTTGGGGTCTGGATAGAGGAATGAGTTAATGTCAGAGACTACTGTACGTGTAGTGAGTGTCAGGATGCTCCATGAGTGAAGAGTTCCCAGTATATCATCTCTCCTCGGGTAAGGATTGCTCTGTGTGTGTGTAGGATCTTAGCATGTAAAGACAAGATGTAAGTACACTACCATTCAAAAGTTACTTTTTTTTTTTTTTTTTTTGGAAGAAATTAGTACTTTTAATCAGCAAGGAAGCATTACATTGATGAAGTGAAGATTTCTAGTTCAAGTAAATTCTTCTATTGAATTACCATCAAAGAATTCATGAAATAATCCTAAACTAAAATGTATTCATTTACACAGCAATATGAGGCAGGCTGTTTTATACATTGATTATAAAAAGAAATGTTTCTTGAGCTGCAAATCAGGATATTAGGATGATTTCTGAAAGATCATGTGACACCGAAGACTGGAGTAATGATGTTGAAAATTCAGCTTTGATGACAGGAATACATTGTTTTTGCATAGAAAACAGTTCTTTTAAATTGTAATCATATTTGACATTATTGCAATTGTTTTAAATCTGATATATATTGTCATATAAATGCAGCATTGATGAGCATACGGTAAGAGACTTCTCTCAACCCTCTTCGACCCCAAACTTTTGAATGGTAGTATACATTAACAATTTTCATCTGTTTATTTGCACTTTATTCTTTTTAGGCTGCTGGGTTAGATATTAAGATAATTTAGAGTATTTATGGCAGGTTAAATATTTACCTGTCATTGTTTACTTGTCTGTAGTTTGGAGACAGGTCTTCTGTGTGTTAGAAAGTGTTGGTCATAAACGGATAATCTTTTAATCTTTGATTACAGGATAATATTCTCTATAATGTAGTATAAAACCATTAGCATACATTCCTCTTTCTGTTATATGGGTGTTTATCATTTGACAGTCTATTGTCATTTAATTGATTTGATTTTAGTTTTTTGTCTGAACTGTACATTTTTGCATCATCAGAGGTTTATTACTGTAACACAATCATGAGAGGACAATGGCAGCAGTGAGTAAGAATGGATTGGTTTCAGTGTTCAGTACCTCACTGGAGTTCACATGAACTCTACCCTAGATACTTTTCAAGAAGAGCTTTCAGGATTTCAGTGTGGCTTGCTGGGGCAGAATTCATAAAACATTTACACTAAATGAACTGATCCACAGCAAAAGCTGTAGTATATCCTCAAGTGTGTGTGTGTGTGTGTGTTTAAACCTAATGGAATTGCATTTATTTTAAATCCAGGAGCGCTCAAGGGACAGTGACTGCTGTCAGGTGCTTCATTACGCCTCTCTTATCCCTCTCTCTTTCTCTCTGTGCTGGTGATGGCGTTTCTCATTTTCTCACTTCACTTGACACAAGTCCTCCGCATCTAATATTTCTCTCTCTCTTCCTCCTCTTCTTCCTCTCATTCCCACTGCAGCATTTCTAGCTGTTGGTTCCTCTTATCCCCATAATGGCTCTAACAGCCTCTCTAAAGGTAACACACGGCCTGTCTGATGCTTTATCGGTCTATTTTCCCTCATCTGCCTTACAGTACGCCTGTCCTTCCTAGTTTCTGATTCTATTTTTGAGCTAGTATTTGACCTCGGGCAAACAGCATGTCTAGTCTGGTGTGTTAACTGTGCTGCAGTGTCCTACTGCGACCTGAAACTCACATTAAAGAGGTCATATCATGGAAAACATTAAATAAGAGTTTGATACACTACGAACTTGAAACAACTGCAAGCACATTAACATAAGACCGCCCACATTAACATAAATTTGTTATTAAAGACGTAAAATATTAAAGCTTTAAGGTACAGCAGCCTGATCGTGGTATTTAATTCAGTTTGTTTCAGCAAGCAATGTATCTGTCCATGCTGAATGAGAAAATAACTGCTTGGTTCCAACGAAATCAGTGGATGATGCATGTCTTGCTGATTTTGCATGTGTTTCGGATGACTAGGATATAATGCTTGTTAAATGGAACAGTAGACCACTTTAAAATGATATAAATGAGACACTGGTAAATATCTTGTGGTGCAATCTTAAAAATTGCCAAGCTGGAAAATATGACCTCTTTAAAGTTTATTTGCGGTAGAGGGTCATCGGTAGTGTAGAGGAAACTGACTGTAGATTTAGATCCATGTACGTTTACCATTAAATAGTTTGGGATCAGTAAGACTTTTTACAAAATAAGTCCTTTATGCTCACCAAGGCTGCATTAATTTGATAAAAAACAAATGGTACTATTGTGAAATATTATTTGAATATGTTGAATAAAATATAATTTATTCATGTGGGAATTTTCAGCATCATTACTCCAGTTTTCAGTGTCAAATGATCCTTCAGAAATCATTTAATAAACTTGATTTGAGCTCAAGAAAGAATTTTTGTGAAAACTGAGATACATTTTTTTTTTTTTTCAGAATATTCAAATTATTTGAAAGTTCAAAAGAACATAATTTATTTATTGTTGATACTTTCAATCAATTTAATGCAGCCTTGTTGAATAAAAGTATTAATAAATAAATAACAATCTTTTGACCCCAAACTTTCGCGCAGTGCATGCGTTCAATAGTGAAGCTGAATACATGCGTTTTTGAATGCACTTTGGATTAGTGCATGATGTTATTGCAGTGTTAGGAAGTGTGTGTGTGTGTGTGTGTGTTGCATGTGAAGGGCTTGCCATATGGCATGTGGGTGTTTTTACGCCTTCCTGTTTTGGTTTGTTTCACTGAATATGCACCAGTGTAGTTGGCAGTATTTTTGTTTTTAAGGATTCACATTTGTATTGTCTCTCTTACTGTAGTCCTCAGCGCTGACAGAGTGGAGCAGATGACCAAGACCTACAATGACATTGACGTGGTCACACACCTCCTGGCTGAAGTGAGTGATTGGTCAGCAAACTGTGAAAAAGTGCTTTGTCTGGCTTGTTTTTGTTAGTCACAGCTCTTGATTGACTGTCTGTTTGCATCACAATGTCGTCCCGCAGAGGGATCGCGACCTGGAATTGGCCGCTCGGATCGGTCAGTCTCTCCTACAGAGGAACCACGTGCTACAGGAGCGGAACGAATCTCTGGAGGAGCAGTTAGCACAGGCCGTAGACCAGGTACAACACGCTTTGACATGAAACGACTGGGGCTAAATGTGCTTAACCTGGTCTCAAAGTCTTGGATGTAATCAGGTTCATCAGCTCCAGCATGAGTTGGCGAAGAAGGATGAACTCCTGCGAATGGTTGCGAGCGCTAGCGAGGAGAGCGAGACCGACTCCAGCTGCTCCACGCCGCTGCGTCACCCCGCACCCGCCGGGGCCACTCTTGCCCTCAGCCAGCTGGAGGCCCTCCAGTCCAAACTCCAGGAGCTGGAGGAGGAGAACCTGTCGCTGAGATCAGAGGTGCGTCATGGGCTCTGCATGATGTTTCTGGAGCGTAAGGGTTTTATGAAAGCGTGACCTCTGATGTTCTACAGGCCTGTCACCTGAAGAAGGAGACCATCACTTATGAGGAGAAGGAACAGCAGCTGGTGAACGACTGCGTTAAAGAGCTACGTGAGTATCTGCGTTGACTTTCAAAGCTCCAAATCAAGTTAAACCGAGTCTGTATACTGTCTACATGGGGGTCTGCCTTTGAAAGCAGCATTATAAAGTAAATAAAATCTCATTAACCTTGCCCTTCAAAAATAGACCTTTATGGATCATTTCCCCTCCCCCCCGCCCTCACTACTCTGCTCTGATTGGTCAGATGGCCCAGTCTGTTGTGATTGGTCTACTGCATACAGTGTGTCGGAAATGATAGGCCCATTGCCTTGGTTCTGTATTTTGAACGCTCGATGGAAATATAAGCATATATTATTTACCCCATTGGCAGATATTTGTTAGTTTCAATCATAAACTCACTGCATTCTGATGAATTTCTTTGTGTCACCTTCCATGTAACCCTTTAATTTTCTTTTCTTGTTTGTTTAACAGGAGAGTCAAACAGTCAGATGGTGTCACTGACAGATGAACTCTCCCAGAAGAACGAGGAGCTAATGAGACATCAGGAGGAGATTGCACAACTCCTCTCACAGATCGTCGAGCTCCAGCAAAGAGTCAAAGAGGTCAGGATACATATTTAATACTTTTATTCTGTAAGTATGCATTAAATTGATTAAGTGTGACTGTATATACATTTATGATGGTACAAAAGATTTCTACTTCAAATGCTTTTTGAACGTTCTATTTAAAGAATCTTATGTATCATGGTTAGCACAAAAATATGATCGCTTTTCAAAAGTTTGAGCAACAAATCAGCATTTTTAACGGATCAAGTAATGTTGCTGAATTCAGCTGGGCATCACAGGAATAAATGTGTATTTTAATTATTTATTTTTATTTCACTTATTCATTCTATTTCATTGGCCTTATTTAATTTCTTTATTTATTTATTTAAATTTTTTTTATGGAAGGTTTTTTTTTTTTTTTTTGCTTTGTTTTTTGTCTTTGTTTAGGTTAATTTTATTTATTAAATTTTTTTTATTTTATTATTATTTATTCAGCCTCACTGAGCCTAAACGACATTCAAAACACTGAAATAAAAAACTTAAATGTTACTGTATGTTGATAGTACATGTCTGTGTGTGTTTCTCAGCTGGCACTAGAGAAAGAAGAGTTAAGAATTCACCTTCAGGCCTCAAAGGAAGCACAGCGGCAGCTCACAGCTGAGGTAAAACCCCACATACTGTACATACTGCGTGATGTTAAGATCAAACAGCTCTGCGTCTGCAAATCTGGATTAAGGCTGGTCATTCTGATTACAAACAGCCCTGTTTTACTTAAATACAGTGTTAAGATTAATCCGCTTGATTTAAGGTCTTTTAAACATCAATTTTAAAGTGCTAAGACAAAGCAGCTTAGTCACTGTGACTTAGAAAAGGCTGTAAACTCACATTCGTTCATGTGCTGTGTCCGTCTTATCATTGCACTTCTGCTGAACTTATGAAATGTGTCCATAAAGGTTGAAGTGTTATAACAATTTAAAGGACGGAGTTGGTTAATAAATGCTGTGACCATAGTGACCTGGAGGTGTTATGCTGATCTTGTCTGTTGTGTCATGTATATCAGGATATTGAACTTGAGCTGGCACGATAACACATTTTTCTGAATCCTTAGATCGTCCCAGATGTAACCGCAATAAACAATATTGTTGTCATTTTAAGACCTTTTTATGAAACGCATGTAATCGCAATGGTTGAAAAATAAAAATGATCAAGGTTGTTCATGTCATACAATAAGTTAAAATATGGAATATAAACGTCTGTCTCTGTGTGTGTGTGTGTGTGTGTAGCTGAAGGAGCTGTCAGACAGGAATGTCGAGTGTGTGGGAATGTTGCACGAGTCTCAGGAGGAGATTAAGGAGCTGCGCAGTAAGAACACACCATCTGCAGGCCTGCGCAGACACCTGTCATACGGACTTTATCCTATGGTGAGAAACGCAGATCTCTTGCTCCACACCTCCGTCTCTCTCATACACATCTGTTTGTTAAAATATTATTAAAAAATCAAACATGATGGCTGTTAATACGACCTGCAAATGCAATGCATTATTAGACATTCTTAATGGATTAAAATGTTTTAGTTGTAATCATTAGTGGATGAGATTTGGTGCTGATCGTGTTTTAATGGTTATGTATTGTAATTTGAGCTGTCATTAAAATGAATGGATGTATATTTGATTGTATTGTTATAGACCTTATTATATTGTAATAAAATAGTGGTTCCAATTATTTGCAAAAACATGCATTATGTATAGTATGCGCATATATAATATAATATATAGACATTAAATACTTGCATTGGCAAGCACAACTGATTGTTGTTGTCACTAGGTTTATTTAATTTTATTTCTTTAGTTCAATTTGTTGTATTTCATTTTACTATTTTGTTGTTTGTATTATTTTATTTGTATTATTTATTTATTTTTCAGTTGATATTATTTCACTTCATTATGTTTTATTGTTTATACTTTATTTCTTTCTTTTTTTTTTTTATAGACTTATTTAGTTGTTTTTGCTTCTTTTTTCTCATTTAGCTTTTTTAGTTTGTTTTTATTACTTTTTTTTTTCAAATTTAGTTAAAACAAATTTTTAATTCCATTTAGTTTAATTTCCAGTTATTCTTGCATGGGACCAGTCTCCGTCTCTCTGCTTTGGGTTTACAGAAATATAATCATTGCTCATGTGTTTATGTCCTTCAGGATTCTTTGGCAGCTGAGATTGAAGGTTCTATGAGAAGAGAGCTGAGTGTAGAAGAAGAAATTGCCTTCCAGGACCAGAGGTGACGCTCACTATTCTCCTTCACACACAGTTACATTAGTCGTTTTATCCTTCAGCAGCACTGACCTCTGATCCCTGTCTGCTCCCTTTGAAGGTCGACCCACAAGCGTGTGTTTCAGACGGTGCGATCCGTGAATGAGTCTGTGATGAGAGCGTCTGCCACAGTGCCTCCGATCCCTGGCTCCGCCCACAGCGGTGTGGTCATGACCCCAGTGCCCTATCAATCACACACACCCAACACAGAGGAACAAGCTGGAGATGTGGACGCCACCAAGTGAGTGTGACCGCACCATGTGTGTACACCCACAGTGCTTTTGTGTGCTTCTAACACGTATCTTGTGTGTGCTGCAGAGAAAACTCTCGTCTGGGGCAACCCGGATCTCCCGGGGGAAGTGACCTCACGTCAGCCCTAACCCGCCTCTCCCTGCGAAGGCAGAACTTCCTGTGTGAGAGACAGTTCTTCCAGGCCGAGAGAGAGAAGAAGCTGCAGGAGCTGGCGGCTGCGGAGTCGGAAGGAGGCGGGAGCGGCTGCAGTTCACCAATGGGAAGCACCATGTCGTCTTTCACCAACCTATCAGAATTCTCCATCTCCTCCAGCTGTTTCAAGACATTTCTGCCTGAAAAACTGCAGATTGTTAAACCAATGGAAGGTGAGTTTTTCTGAAATAAATAATAGTTTTCTGAGCGAAATAAATTCCATAGCAGTATTGATTTATTGTTTTTTTTTATTTTGAGTATTTGTTCCTGTTGGCTTGATCTTCAGGTTCTCTGACTCTTCATCACTGGCAGCAGCTCGCTAAACCCCACCTGGCCACTATTCTAGACCCGCATCCGGGTGTAGTTACCAAAGGCTTCCGCCCTCTCCCTCAGGACAATGTTTACCGCCTGGCTGACCTGGAAGAGGATGAAGACCAGGAGAAACTGCCGTGGGAACATAAGAGAAAAGACGAAGAGCCACAGGATGTGAAGATAAAAGAGGAAGACGAGGAGGAGGAAGAGGAAGGAATCACATTTAACGTGCGCTCATCGTCCACTCCAGAAGAGAAGAGAGAGAGGAGGCATGTCCAAAGCCCAGCTAATGTCCCGCCCCTTTCTGCATCCCTCAGGAATTCCCCTGTGCCCATAGCAACAGCCGTTTCCTTGGCAGCAGCAGTTAACCTGACGACCAGCACTGCTCCTGCAGTCAGTTCTGGAGTCTCTGGGTCAGCAGCTCCACAGTTTGAGCTGAATCTCGGATCTAAAGCGCCCTCTACAGGTAAACCACTCGCACTGCAAACAACATCGCCTGATTATTTTCCGGTTTCTGTGTACAATGCATGTTTGTTGATCACATTTTGTTTACGTTTAGCTATAAATCCTGGGAAATATCAGAGCTCCACTTTTTCCACATACACCTTCACTACCTGCCGGATCCTGCATCCCAGTGACAGCACACAGGTGACACCCAGGTACCCTGATAAACAGCAGTTTAAGGATGTGAATGATTACTGAACTGCACGTTTTTTACTGGACCTGTCAGATTTTAGTATGCAAGTGATAAAAGAAGAACTGATTCAAAAGAGTCCTATCCTAAAGAGTGGTGTGCAACCAGCAAAGTTAACAAAATAGAAAGAAGTGTTATCTGTCTGTCTATTTTTAGTTTACCATTTATTTATTTTGGAACTTAATCTTTCTGAGCTTTTCAAATATATATATATATATATATATATATATATATATAATATTGAGATATTATAAAAAACGTGATTGTGTGTGTGTGTGTGTGTGTGTGTGTGTATATATATATATATATTGTTTTGTAGATAGATATTTTAGCTTTTATTATTCTGCCAGTAAATCTAAACTCTGTTAAACCATTATTTATATATGGAGGAATTCAGGCATTTATTGATTGGGGAAAAATGTATTTGTTTATTTATTAGAATATGTTTTTTACTACTTTTTTTTTTTTTTGAATAAGGAATTTTAAGGAAGGAGTTTTTTGTTAGCTGCATTTTTTTTAACCTAAATCTGTAGTTTCTAACCCAACTGTTACTATTATCTGTGATATTTGTATGCATGAATCTATTTGATCATATTCCTGTTTTCTTTGTGTTTATCAGCTCTGTCTGCAGTCCTTCTGTGAGCGATAACACCCCGAGCTCTCTCCGGACCGGTCCCAGTACTCCAGTCACACCCTGCAGGTTGAGTCTGGGTGATTCGTTCCCCATTCGCCGTCCTGCAGCGCCCCCTGGTGGCCTCGCCAAGCTCCTGATGGAGAAGGGCATCTCTGCTCAGGGTCCCGCCGCTGTGCCGGCACCCAAAAAGCCTCTTTCCCTACATCTTCTTCCCAGCACTCCTCCAAACTCCCCCTCCCACTCCCCATGCCCCTCTCCTGTACCCTTCGACTCCCGATCCACCTCTTCAGACAACTTCCTAGCATCTCGTCCCGCTGAGCTCTTCCTCCAAGACGTCTACGGACTGAAACTCGGCCGTGCCCCGCGACCGGATCTCCTGAGCCCTGATCGATCTCCTCATGGGCCGCCGACCAAACCCGACTGCCACGCCGTCAACCTCGTGGAGCATCTTCGCAAGCTAGGCTTGGATAAAAAAGTCCTCAAAGGGTCAGACGCTGAAGGTGCCAACCAACAGGAATCTGCCACCTTCTTAGCAACAGGAGGAGGCAGCTTATTGGATGGGCTTCGGAGAAATCAAAGTCTGCCTGCCATGGTTGGGCGCCGCAGTGCATCCGTCTCCAGTCCGTCCTTTCCTGTCCCGCCCCCTCACCCTACCTCCCTGGCCCTTCCCACCCCTCCATGGGGGAACCTAAACGAACCACGCCGCACACGTAGACATGCCTCCCTTTCTCAGGCCCCGCCCCATCTGCATAATTAAGGATGTGGGTGTGGCCTCTGACAAACAGGCTTGGCTTTATATCCATCCCTCATATCCTTGATTAAACCTTCTGTTCCCTGAAAAAAGAGACATTTAAGGTTGTTTTTAAAGCACAAAAATAAAGTTAAAGTGTCTTGTTGCCATGTTTATGTTAATATGAAGACTTTTAAAGGCCTTATAGAGAGAGACACTTCTAATCCTATTTTTCCCCATATACATATCTATGTCTCTTTATCCTTTATTTAGTTTCATTAGCAAGTGATCACACTTTTTTATTGTCCATTTACACGTGAGGCTGTGGAGTTGTGAAGTGTTGGGTGGATGAGGAAGGGATATGTACGTGTTGAGGGTTGTTGAATGTTGAATCGATGGAAGGAATGCTGTAAAGAACTGGAAATATGAAGGTTTCTGTAGGTTTAATGTCACTTTGATTCATCCTAGTGAATCATATAAACAAGATTGAGGTGATGAACACAAACAAAAATGGAATATAGCAAGTGAAATAGCTGGTCGCATCTCCACAGCTTCATTTTAGGGGCCTGTTCCTGAGAGTTTCTCTGTGTAGTTGGTCAGTCCGTCCTGCGTTATAGATAGCTAAAGCCTTTTAGACATTTAGCAGAACATTTACTGTACTTGCCATATCGCCTATTTTGGCAACATTACAGGTGCAGGTAGAAGTTTAAGCAAGCTTTGCATCCCTCAGCGTGTTGGTGTATTTGGACTAAATAAGCTCCTCTTATTTCTTTGCACTGAATTGGTTTTTGGGATTTTTGTCACAAAAGAGGAGCTCTGTATTGCTCAGGATGTATTTGGGTTTATACAGGCACTTGTTCTGAACATTGTGTTATTTGAAATAATATTCAGGGACTGTGTATTTAAGGGAAATTAGTGCTTTGTTCATTTGTGCACTCAAAAGGCATCACTGCAGATTGTACTTTTAAGTTTGGCTTAAAATGATCCTGCGACTGACAGCTGAAGAGAAGGGAGTTTGATTCTTTTGATGATTTTTGCTCCAGGTTTCCATCTTCAGTAGAGTAGGATATATTTTGTTAATTTAGTTTTGCATTTACACCCCTTATACTAAATACAAATTGTATTTTTAGTGAATACAGAAACTTTTTTGAAGTAGCCCTAAAGATGTCAGCCACTCTATTACATGGTCTTTGACCGTGACCTTGACCCCTGAATGAATTCCTTAGTGACACAGATTGTGCTTCCTTGTCATCTTATTTCCCCACTTTCTTCATTTTATGCACTTTTCATTTTTAACCCACTAGAATTGTGTTTTTTAGTAAATAGGCATTACATGTATTATCTAACAGTAAGTTAAGACTAGAGTATGTTAGTACATTTAATAAATACTAACCATTCAGCTAGGAATAAGATTTTAATATATTTCATGGTTTTGGTGGAGTTTGAGAAGGGACTCAAGTTTCAAAGACCTTTATGAGTTTAAACCAAAATGATTAGTCTTTCTTGCCTGAATTGTCATTTTATAAGCTACAACGTACGTAAACGTGTTTGTTTTTGTGGTAAACTGACCTTTTGTGCTTTATAGTAAATGACATGATGACAGCACAGGGAAAACCATCAGTTTGGTTCAGAAACTGTTACAGGAACGACATTTAATAAGCTTTTGTCATCTATGCCAAGAACACAAACAAAACTTGCTAAAGTAAATGACATCGTACAACTTCTGCAGATTAATACCAGCGTGCTTGCTGCATTTATACATCGCTAGCTTTATCTCTAATCCCAGCTGAAGTGTGTGGTACTAAACGCATGATTTGATTTCTGCATCAAAGTGTCCTTATTTACATCCTGCTGTTGATGTCATCGAGCCCTCTGCTGCCATTGAGGTCAAAGGTCAATGCTTGAAGATGATGCCACAAGTTGTGACATCAAGCACCAGGTGATTTCTTTTGTGCTGTTGACATAGTAACCACAGCCTCGGTGTGTTTTTCTGTGTTTAGCTGCCAGAACCCTGTATTAGTATCATTATGTTGTGTTTTTTTTTATAATAAAACAAACAAATTCAATGTTGTGTTCCTGTCATTTCATTCTGGGGTATTTCAGTTTAGAAACATTTTGATTATAGTATATTGACAAAGTAATAATTTCCCTTTATGCATTTTATTTAGCCTTACATTAATAATTATTTGCCATAACCATACAATTTTTATTCCTTAAACAGTGGATGAACATGTCTAAAGAGAGAAATAAATAACATTTTGCATAAAAATCAAACATCTTCAGAATTAAAGTGACATGTTTTTTTTGTATTGTGACATCATTCTTATTACTACAAATAAAATATTTACTAAATATTTTGCAGATTTACAAAAACTTGCTGCACTGCCAAAATTAAAATCTTAATTGAATGATGAGAATTATAAACAAATGCTGAGCTATAAGCCATGAAAGTAAAAATGTGCTTGATTTTACTTTTATTTTTTGAGTTTGAAACCTATTAGTCGAACAATATTTGTTTTTCATCTAAAGTGTAATTACATATTTGAAATTATATTATTAATCATTTATATAGGTAATTATTTGCCATAAGCATTCAAACCTGTTCCTAAAAAAAGGTAGGAAAAATGTATTTTTATGACAGGTAAATTAAAATATATATATTTTTTTTTTAAAAAGACTGTATTGACTCATTGCTGTATTGCAGAAATTTAAATCATAATAGTATAACTGTACAAAAGTGTTACTAGAAGTGTTATTGTAATATAAATTTGGAGGGGGAAAGTACTGAATCTTTATGAAAGATCATTTTGATCTTACCAATAGGCTTCATTTTCTTGCAAGATATAATTCATGTTTTAATTTAAATTTTGGAGTGAATTATGACCTGCATGTTTCACAAGGGACAGATTTTAATGCTGTCTGATGTGGAGCTGAACTGCCCCATGGCAAAATCCAGCCCTACACCCACCCCACAGCCCACCCCGAACGCAGCGTACAGGGATGGAGGGAACGACCCTTGAAAACCATGGAGAGGAATCAACTCATCATCCACACTATAGAAAGTCAGAGTCCCTGCGGTCCTGTCCAGAAACACCCCGACTCGAGGGCTGTAGGTCACAGGGATCTCCATTTTCTGATTGGCGTGCATGGCTGCACAGCACATGTCTGACAGCTCCAAGCTCCACGACTGTCTGTTATACCCAAGCCCCGCCCCTGAATCCGCCCCTTTGCGGGACATGGACCCACTGACCACACCCAGAGAAGAGCCACGCCCCCTCCACTCCACCTCCCAGTAGCAGCGTTCGGAGGAGAGCGGCTGCAGACAGAGCACCTGCGTCCATCCATCGAAGCGCTGAGGGAGGTCTGGGTACGGCTGAGACGTCTGCTGAAGGGTGGCCACGGTGTCTCCGTCAGACAAGACCAGACGCCGATGAGCCGTGTTTGGATCCAGTGTCAAATCACAAGCATCTAATAGAGAGAGAGCAAGAGATGCAGATGAGAAAACCTGAAACGGAATGAAAAGACAAGATTATGTGAGAAATAAACTCACATTGCAGGAACTCGTCTCTGGTTCTGGGCTCTGGGGCCTGAATACTGTCAATGCTAATTTCTCTCACTGTTAAAAACAAGAAGAAACAACAGGCATTAAGGCAATATGGAAATCTATGATCCATCCATGTATCCATCAATATATCCATCCATCCACCCATCCTCCTATCCATCCATGTATCCATCTATATATCCATCCACCCATCCTCCTATCCATCCATCCACCCATCCTCCTATCCATCCATCCATCCATCCACCCATCCTCCTATCCATCCATCCATCCTCCTATCCATGCATGTATCCATCCACCCATCCTCCTATCCATCCATCTATATATCCATCCACCCATCCTCCTATCCATCCATGTATCCATCCTCCAACCCAGCAAGC